>BSBM01000001.1:21342500-21352500 GCA_027924585.1 Larix kaempferi
GATGATTGTAAATAATGATTATTATTATTTAATAAATTAAAATAGGAGACAAACACCCAAGGGGACTTTTAAATGAGTGTTCACTAACCCACTAGGAGGAATGGAAGCTGTTAGAAGGCATTGGACAGATGGCAGCATTTGCACTCCACCACTAGCTTTTGGTTATGGGAAAACTACCCTTAAATTTGAGGCATTATCCCCCAGGTGGGTGGAAGAGAGCTGTTAGATCATTAATGACCAGGTTAACCACTAAAAGGCCTAGGTAGCCTAGATAAGGAAATTCAAATTGAGTAGGCAGCTCCACAATATTTTTTGCAGAAATATTTCCTCAAGTGTATCAGGTGATCACTGAGAGATTCGAATAGGGAGGCTAAGTGGAAGTGCATTGTGAGGTTGCTAAAATAACCAGAGGTGTTGGTGCAGATCTCTTTGACTGCTAAGTCTATATGACTGGATGAACTACTTTGTTGCTACAAGTGGATTGACCTAAAGATTCTACAGATTCTTCTTCCTAGTGGTTCAGTGAATAGGCTCGGGGGTCCTAAGGCAAGTAATTTGGATGTCTTCAAGAGTAGGTTGGGTGAAACAGGCTCCTTAGGTGGTTTGTTTCTCCTACAAATTATCAGGTTCTATAGTTCTCTTGTTATTTTCAATCAAATAAATTTGCATTTATCAGTAAGTAGTACAGTTAAAAGAATACATAAGAAATTGTTTTATTTTCTGACCTAAGTATGATTTCTGAATGAAAATAATTTAATAGATGAAATGATTGATTAGATAACCTTCTCTATATTTTTCCCCATGCTGTCTTTGCATCGTACTCTAGTACAAAGAAGTAAAATTAAGACAGATGAATGATAGGCAGATTGCCAAATGATTGAATATCTAGCGCTGTTGTATTTCATTAATATTATTTTTGGTAATATTTTGTAATACAACATTTTATAATTACAGGAATTATAACATTTCTTTCACATAATAACAAGGTAAACATTTCACCTCTGCACGAAACTAGGGTTATCACTTAAATCCATTCATTTTCTTTTGAAAGACTAATACTATGCATTCTTTTGTTACTATTAATATTCTTTTCAAAACAATACATTATTATTCTTCCATTTTATTTCTTTCATCAACATTCGTGAGATATAACAGTCGAAAAATAAACATTTCTACTACACAGTATTTGAACAATTTCAAACATCTTGGTATTAAAAACAACTGTCAAATTCAAGCATACTAACTAGAAAAACTTGGAATATTCCTACTTAGATCGTTAAGACTGTTTTAGCTTTGTTGGAAGATGAAAAACCTCATTTCCTAAGAATGCTAACTCCTATTACTCGGGTCCTTCTTTGACGAGTACAGTCACAAATTTTATTACACTGTACAAACTCATTTTCAAACCAGTTATCAGTTTAGACTTAATTTTGGTTTTCGTCCAGCCCATTTTTCAGTTTCTGATTGTCCGAGAGGCCCTGTAGGTCTGTGTTATCTTTCCTATCTGCTTGATTCAACTCAGTTTTTTGGTTTGCAAAGCCTGTTTGTGCCCTTTTGAGGCATGTACGCTGGTATCCCCTACTCACAGCTGCGTTTTTCACCTGATGAACGCCCCTCCTTGCACTACACAGTAGCGTACCTGTCTTGATGTACGTTGGTTGTAACACTGCACAATGGTGTATGTTCCTGTAGTGTCCTGTTTTGCTGTTGGGGTTACTTTTTCGAGCTTTGGTTGTTGTTCCAGCTTGTTGCTTTGTTGTCTTCATTGACCCCTGAGACCTCATATGTCTTTGTTGAGTCTTGTAAGCCTCTCCAATCTCTTTTAGCCCTTTTTTCTTGTTTGAGCCTTTGTTTAAGTGTCTTTGTCGCTTATGAGCCCTTTTTTGAAGTTCGTGCACTATTATTTTTGGACATAGATGCATCTCTTCACCTTAGTTGTTGTTGCAGTCATACAGACCTACACTTTGATTGTTTGTTGTCTATTGCAACGTTTAGCACACTTTCACTTGGTCTCATCCTTTCCATTAGGGTTTGACTGTCAAGTTTGAGTCCTTAGGGTTGATTCCGAAATGTTGCTTAGTTCAGACACTTGCTGATTGTTCTATCAATTTTTTCAAGTAAGTCAAAGCCTCTTAGTCTTCTTGCTATTGAGTCCATGTGTTGTTTAAGTCATTCTTGGTTCGCTTGCTTACTTTTTGCTTGGCTTAGGGTTTTTCTTAGGGTTTTGATGCTTAGGAGAAACCTGTTTAGGTTCGCCTTTCTGTCACAAGCGTCTCTTTTCCCTGTTTCTTTTTCACTTCGTTTCCAAGCCTCAAGTTTTTCTTTTGCAAAAACTTGGTAAGTCAAGTCTTCATCGAGTCTCTTGATTCGTTTGCTTTGAACCATTTTAGATGTTTGTCTTACACACGTTTTACAGTTAGATTTTGCTTGCTTTTGTACAAAGTTCTCTTTCTTTTATATTTATCAGAAAAAGAAAAAAAATTGTTTCAATAGCTCAGTAGTAAGATCTTGCTTTATTTCGAGGTAGCTTAGTTTGCTTTGAAATATCAAAAGAAAATACAAAAATATCTTGTTTTAGGTTTGCTTAGTTTTCGATTTTGTGAATGAATACAAATGGAAAAGAGAAAATTTTGTGAATTTGAAAGCATTTGCACTGTACTTTCATAACAAACCATTCCACACACCGCACTACAACCTTTGAGTAATGAGTAACCCTTAAAAACAAATTATTAATAAAATTTATTAGCAACATTTTCTTTTTAGGAATACATGACATCAACTAGCTTAGGCTAGAGTTTCGAGCTTAAATCACTTTAAATTGCTCGGAACTGGCTTCATTACTCAACAATCGTAGTAAAAATTTCATTTAGGTAAATCCATCTATATCAAATAGTCCTGGGAAACTCTACTTAAACCAGAGCTAAGCACGAGGCCGTGGGAGACTGGAATTGTTGAGGATATCCCCTCACTTTCCTTTTGACCATAAACCAGAGTCGATTCGCGTACGGGGGTCCTTTTGGACTTCAGGCTTTGCTACCCTGCCGATGCGTTTCGTCTAGGCTGACGACTATCCCCTCAAGTTGTTTCGTAATGATGGTAGCCTTAGTATCATACCTTTAGGGCTCTACACAGGTAGAGTGGGCGGTTATTCCCACATCACCTCGGACAGACGTGAAAGGTAACCCTCTGGCGGTAATCCCGGGGAGGCAGTTTGGTGATTCAAGCGCCTGCACCCAATGTAACTCTGGAGGACGCCACATAACTGACCGTCGATACTCTGTTAGTTTGTTCTGGGCCTTGATCATCCTAGACTTGATTCCGAGAGTATTTTCCATTGATTTCCTGGTTTGATTACCTAGGACATTTTTAATGGTGTGATCTTTGTGGCGTTTTGTTTCTAGTTGGCCTTAGATATTTTTGTCCCTTTGAGTCGAAAACTATGGATAGAATCTCAATGAGCACCGATCAAGGGACCCCTGTTCAAGGGGATCCTTGTTCTTTTCCATTCATTGGGAACATTGGTACTCCCTTAATGGCTACTTTGAATCTTCCGGATTCACTATAGGGCTACCGGTTTGGGTGTTTTCCACTCCAAATGCCTTGCATGCTCCTGATGCTTCTCAAGTAAGAACTTCACATCAAGAGCAGCAGAACCCTATGCTTGCTTCGTCAGTAGCATATTCTCCTCTTCCTCCTACCTCATGTGGTGAAAGTAGTAATACTAGTAACCAGCAGTATTAAAGGAATAGATGGAAGAAGAATAGGAAGAACACGCAAAAGCAAGGGGGCATCCACCTAGCCTCTGAAATTCATGCTGGGGGCACCCACCCAGCCTCTGGAAGTCATGCTGGGGGCACCCACCCAACCTCTGGAGGTCATGTTGGGGGAAAACTTTCAGTCACTACAAATCATACTGAAAGCATGTCTTCAACCACTGTTGCTCATGTTGAGGACACGTCATTGATCACTGCTGGTCATATTAATGACAAGTCACCATTTTCTATGAGTCATACTAGAGACACTGAATCAGCCACTGCAAGTCATGCTGAGAAGGTTGACATTGTCGACAAACCTAATAAACCGAAGCTTAAGTTCCCTTGTAAGTTTTGCGAGGGAGACCACCTTCCTTACCAGTGCCCTGCTAGTCTAGAGGTGCAAAGAGTGTGGTCCATAGTTCAAAATTCTTTTGCTTTTGAGAAACCAACCAATGCAAGCCATGCTGGGGGCAAGCTGTTAGCCAATGCTAGTCATGCTGAGAGTACTGTTGTTGTTACAAAGTCTAAGGTTATAGGACACACGCCAAAGTTCCCTTGTAAAATTTGTAAGGGAGATCACCTTACTCACCGGTGCCCTGCTATTCCAGAGGTGCGGAGAGTGTGGTCCATGTCTGAAGGATCCTCCACTCCTGATTTGTCTATAGATTCCCAATAGCCTAATCAACCTTGGTTGATGAAGTGGTTGAACCAATGCAATCTTTGGTCAACCCGACTCTTCATTTGGAGAGTGAAGTGATCGAATCCATGCAATCTTCGATCGATCCCATCAGTCCTTCGGAGAATGATGCACCTGTCTCGAAAGTCTTTTGCATTACCAGTTCGGATGTCTCTGAAATTGGGGGCACTTCCTCTGCTCCAAGTGAACCCCTACCAAGCTCTAGGATCATTTCCTTTGATTGGAATAATCTAACTGGACCTCACCTTCCTTCTTCTTCACCTTTCTAGATAAAGGTTGATATCGGCAACCATGTGGTCCACCGATGTATTATAGATGAAGGAGCCTCTGTTAGTATTTTATCCCCTTATGCTTGGAGAGTTTTAGGTTTCCCTAACCTTGTTATAACTGTTAATTGGTCGTTGACTTTCGATAAAAGACCTAGTGAACCGTTGGGATTCCTCCATTAGGTACCTATTACTTTGAGTGGAAAAACAGTCTTAGTTTATTTTATGGTTTTAAAGGACCCTATGGATTTTGATATGATACTTGGATATGATTACATATATGCTATGTAGACTGTGGTGTCTACGCTCTTTTGTGTGATGCATTTTACTCACAACGGAAGCATTGTCACTATTGATCAGCTTACATTTGTTTATCCCTCTTATTACCCAACTATAGACCAAGTATATCCCTTGCTAGTAGGCACTACCATGTCACAATCAAATTATGTGGCATATTGTTCCTTGAGTCCAATCGCTATTGAGAAGAAGCCTCTGAATTCATGCTTACCTTCTCGGGACTGGGTCCCGGCAATTGACCAGGTGATGAATCCATTTGCATGTTTAGACATGCGTTCTATTTGGGATGATATACTTCCATCTGATGAAGTTTTCCTACAGTCTATAATGCATTCTTCCATTCATTTGGACATTGATCCACCATCGAGCATTCTTCCACCCTTTCTTCGAGCTCGTTAAAAACAGTAAGGAGGCTATAAGCATTTCTTCCACCTTCACTTCGAGCTCATTAAAAACAATAAGGAAGCTACGAGCATTCTTCCACCTTCCCTTCAAGCTCGTTAAAAACAGTAAGGAAGTTACGAGCATTTTTTCCATGTTCACTTCAAGCTCGTTAAAAATAGTAAGGAAGTTATGAGCATTCTTCTATATCTCCTTTGAGCTCATTAAAAAAAGTAAGGAGGTCACAAGTTTACTTTTTTCGGGCTCGTTAAAACTTTACGAAAAAAGATCATTATAGAGTTCTTTCACGCTCTTGTTTGACTCTTTAAATATGACAAGATTGCCGAGTATAGTTTTCCTTTCAGACTCGTTAAAGGATTTGAAGCGACATTCGCTTAAGTGTAAGTTTAACCCTTTTTCGGACTTCTGTGGATTATTTACAAAAAAGGAATACTCTAGTAATTTATGGCTAGAAGAGTTCTCCTCTCATTGTTTTATACTTTTTCAGGGGAGGGGACTAACTATACGAAAAAGGCCTTTTGGAGCCTCTCTTTAGGGTTTTCAGGCTCTCTAAACATGAAAACACCAAGCGAGCATTCACCTACTCAAGCTCGATGTGAAATCCAAGAGAGGGTAAATAGAGGATTGTTTAAGTTTTTCAGACTCTATAAACAGGAAAACACCGGCGAGCATTAATCTACTTGGGATCGATATTAAAATCCACGAGTAGGTGTATGGAGTTATTGTTTAAGTTTTTCAGACTCCTTAAAATTGAAAACACCGGTGAGCAAGAACAAATTGCGACTCGATATTAAAATCCAAAGATCAAAACTATAGAGTATTCTTCGAACTCTATAAACAATGAAGAAGGTCCTGAGTCTTCGTCCCATGGGCTCGTTAAAATTTTTACATGGTTGGACCAATTGAGTTTTCTATTTTTCTTGGACTCATTAAATAAACAAAAGAACATTCTTTTACCCAAAAGAATAATGGATAAGAAGGGTGTATCACATCTTTTTTAGTTTCAAAGGTAGTTAAGTCACTCATGTCCTTGAACACAGCACCTACTTAAGTCTTTCATGTTAGTTGGGTTTTAGTTTTTGACCTTAGGGTGAACCTGATCTCTGAGTTTGTTATCCCCCGGTTGGTTATTCTTCCAACCATATGGAGGGTCTGTTATGTATCCTACATCGTAGACTTATATCATTTCCCCTCATGTTGAAAACTGCCTAAGTCACTTTGTGTCGTGCTCACTGTTCAAGGATACAACCTGTGTCGGCCATTCTGTAGTTTACCTTGACTTCATGTGTCAGCCATCTTGGTGTCAGTTTGTTTCATCTTGTTACTCGTCCTAATCCACATCAACTCATACCTGTGAGTGTTCCTCGTGTTGGATGATGAAGGATTCCTTAAGGCCTCCCTTCCAACGGACTTCTTCCCATCGACCTCAGCTCATTATGCTCTGGGAATGAAGTTTAGAGTTTCGGTTAGTACCTGTGGGATTGCAGTCATCAGTGGAAGTTTCCCTTGCTGTTGAATAAATGGGAATACATCAATGTCTCGTATTCGACAGGTTCCTCAAGTGTTTGACTTCAGGTCATCTTATTCACACTTGTTTGGATCGTACTAGGTACCTTGGACCCCATTATTATTATCAATGGAAGTCCTCGCGTTTGTTAACGCTATACATCAATGAACGGTAATCAAACGATACCCCCCATGTTCGAATTTCAGCTCATTTATTCGCATGGATAGGGTTTGTACCTTGGGTTGTTTTGGATGAAGACCTTGGGACTATGATAGCATCACCATATTTATGTTATCCCCCAAGCTGCGCAAGATTGAGCCTCACTCATTTTGGTTCTTCATGAGACATAGATCCAGCTTGTTGTTATGGCTATGATCTCTCTGTTGACATGGATCCATGCTTGTATTTCAATGGCCATGCTTTATATATACATCTCCTAGTTATGTATCGGAGATCATGTTACACATCTATATGATGTCAATATTGTAATTGCTCGCTGACCTTGATCGTTGTTTCAGGTGTTTTTTGTGACTTGGTTCTGCGGTTTCTTGCTCCTCCTTTGACTTGGACTTATAATGTATTTCGGCCATCATTTCCCTCTGACCTCACACATTAGGGGGCATATTTTATAGGTCAAATCTACACTTCTTCGCTCCGTGATCACCTTGCCTTGTTGATCACACAAAAGGACATAAAGGATGGAAGAGCTAGATTGCCTCAGATGAGTTGCTACCAGAAGTACACTCCTCACCTGAAAAGATTGCAGTTTCTCCTGCTTTTGCCACATCTATGCCCCTCTCTGCATACAAGACCAGCATACTGTACCTTACTCTCCTCAAGGGAAACCAGCATACACTTCCCAAAAAGTTGTAAACGCATGTTGTAAAGCATAAAAGTTGCTTCCTGTACGCTGCTCTTGTTATATGAAACCCGCATACATCTTAAGATGAAATACAAAATATATTAATTTGACGAATTGGGATTAGTTGAAGTTGGTTCTGCAACTTCCCCAACCTCCCAATCCAACCACCTCTCGATCTAAACTGCCTACCTTGTCCCATAAATACAAGGAGGATATATGAGAGGGGTTACTTAGAAAACACAAGAAAGAATCTTGAGAGAAGGCTTGAAGTACTGTTACGCTTGAGGAAAGTTCCAAGTCAGAGTGAAGAGAAGGAGCCCAGGATCCGGTTGCAGAAACATTTCTACACGTCAGGTATATTGTACTGATTTCATGTTTCTTTGACAATAAAAAGGTCAAAACACACTTCTTGTCCCAAATAAGATATCTATTGGATTGCATGTCTATTTGGCTTAATTCTTAATTATAGTTGATGTTAAATTGCTTTATAATTTCATCATATGTTGTATGGCCAAGATATGTTGAGGAAGGCATCTCTTGTATTGTAGGTTCGTCGAGCAAAAGATTAAGTGGGAGATCAAGCGAAAGCTAGGATCGACCGTCGAAAAGAGGTATGTCTTTCAATCCCAATGTTAGGAACCTATGTCAACCCTTCTCTTTACTATGTTAGTATATTGTTGTTGGATGCATATGCTTTGTAAGTCGTCCCGTAGTATTTGTTGATCCGTAGTTTATATTAGCCCATAGTATTGGACGCATATGCTTTGTAAGTCGTCCTGTAGTATTATATGTCCCATGGTTTTGACTCATAGTATTGGGCATAGACTTAGTATATAAGTGTGTGTTGAGGTCATTGAAGGCACCGTGAAGTTAATTGTATTGAGCTTGCTCAAAGGAGGTTGCCCCCTCGAAGTGGCATGTGATCAATATAAAAGTGATTCTGAGTTCTGTCATTTCTTCTATTTCGCATATTCTTGTTAATTAATTGTTGCAGGTGCATCACATATGGTATCAGAGCACTTTCTTAGGCTCGTTGGGTGGAATTTCTGCCAAATTTTTTTTTCGCATCTGTTGCAGCTTCGGATTTGAGAATAATCCGTATCCGCTTAACTGTGGGAAGTACTTGGGCATAATCCCTAAGACTCATTGTGAGGAGTACCACAGGAACCCCAAAGTAGCTGGCCCATTGAGAGGAACTGCCAGCGAAAAGGGCAACGACCCCTACCTGATTGACTAGTTCCCACCCGTGAGGTAAACCAAGAGCTGTCGTTTGTGGCAAAGCGGTTATCAGTTTTACCTGAGCCGTGGAGTGAGGGGTACTGCCCCAATACGCAAGCCGTCAGACAGCATTGGTGGCCGAGTGAAACACCTGAACTGCTAGGAAGCCGCACATACCTGGGGTCCATATCTATTTTCAGTTGAACTGTTGCCGATCACTTCCGCTCCAGATCCAGCCGTTTCAGATCTATTCTGAAAGTCGTTCCAGATCTAGTCGCCGTTTCAGATCCAGCCATTTTCGATCCCTTCCGCGTCGTTGCAGATCCATCTGTTGCGGACCCCTTCCACGCCGCTGTTGCCAATCCATTTCTGGAAAAAAAAAATTCAGTTTTTTCCCCATATCTCCTTTGTTTTCACTCTGTTTCCCTTGAAATTTTTGGGGAACCCCTGTCATCCCATTCTGCATCTTTCATTCTTGAGGACCCTCTCCCCAATTCCCCTTCCCAAAGCCCGAAATCCCACATTTGTCTATTTTTAGGGTTTGCCATAACTTCCTTAGATTTCACCCAATCACTTTCAAATTTTACCACAGAGTTCCTTTCTGACTTCTGTTTCTTTGTCCCTCTTTGCCCAATTTTCGCATTCTATCACCCCGCTTCTGAAATCCCCCTTTTTGCCTTCTTGTCCTTTCGACAGTGTCCAAAATATAGTCAAACCCCAATTACCCATCCGATTGTTTCCCCAATCCAAATTTCCCTTTACTAATTCAGCTTCTGTTTGTGTTTTTCTACCCATTCCACCAAAAAAAAAAAAAACCTGGTTATGGTTGTCACCCGTGCAGGAGCACACACCATGGAGGAAGCACTTGCAGCCATCCAAACCAAACTCCAAGATCTGGATGAAAAATTTCTCATCCTCCATCTTCAGCATTCAGCCATGAACAATACCAGACAGCCATAATCTTTTGCAGCCACCGGGTTCTCTGCTTCTAGCAAT
>BSBM01000001.1:24360000-24515000 GCA_027924585.1 Larix kaempferi
CCTGCACCATGAAAGCCTGTATGTCTGGCTCCCATAAACTCACAAGCCGGTTCAGCAGCAACCCTGTTGAACGCATCATGGGTACCTGCGCGAACTTCAACAGTCTGCACATCCCCAACACTACCCGCACATGACCATCGTCCCGGATGTAATCCACTATCTCATCTGGGATCTCCCGCTCTCTCCATAGTAATAGCGGCATCCTGTCAAACACGTAAGGAAAACTCATCAGACTCATGTCAACGAAATAAACCTTGAAAACCCCCCCTGGGAAGTCCTAACAGCTCATTCCAAAATGCAGCTTTAGGCCCCTTTGCCGCGGTTTCTGACCGCGGCTGTTTGGCCCACAGTCGCGGTCCAAAAATGCGACTGTCAGTCCCGAACACGCGGTACCGAACCGCGTGTTCAGCCTCGGAACAGACGGTCCCAGACCGTGTGTTCCACATCGGACCCCGCGGTCTCCACGCACGTCATTCGCCGTGGAACCCACGGTCTCCGACCGTGGCTCCCCCTAAAAAACCCGCGGTCCACCCCACGTGGACCGTACAAGTAATCCCTGGGACCCACTACCCACCCCCCGAACCCAAAAAACATGCAGGTAAGAGTTTGACGAAATACCTGTATCTCCCGGATCTGAAATCGGCTGGTCGGATCATCCAGAAATGACACCTCAGCTCTGGTCCACTCTGATCACTAGTCAAAGCCAAATAGTACAAATGACACTTGTCATGTTGGGCCCACTCACTATTCATAGTCAGTTGACTTTTTCTGGTTTTGGCCATTATGAACCCATACGGAGTCCGTTTTTCGAACCGTTTCCACCAATGGAATCAGCACGACGAGACCATCCTGATGGTCACCTTGTTGCATTATTTTGTCCCTGTCATTTTTTTACACATTTTTCAGATGCCACTAGTCGCCTCGATTTGCGTGCCACATCGACCGTTCTCCGTTTGTCACATATTTTATATCATCGGATTCATTTTTCCGAGCCGGTGACGATGCTTGAGATCATTTCTCGCTCTCACCCCCATATTTTTTGGGTATTTGTTCCAAAACGCCCACCGTCGCCTCGATTTGCGTGCCACATCGGTCGTTCTCCATTTTTGACACTCTTTATATCGCCGGATTCATTTTTCCGAGCTCGTGATGATGCTTGAGATCATTTCTCGCTCTCACTCGGTATAGTTTCAACATTATTTCCCGACACCTTGTTGCCTTGGTTTGCATGCCACATCGGCCGCCATCAGATTGTTCCACACTTTTACATGAGCCATTCACTCCTGTCATACTGCAAATGTCTCGTTATTTTGCCACCATTTCATTCACCCTGCAAGGAGGCCCACTAGTGTTCCCCCCCACCCTTTTTCTTGGTCCTCATACATGTTCCTTGATTGAACACTTCCTCCTTGCCTGGCCATTCCTTTTGTTCGGTATAATTTTACCCCTTTTTCGGGCCGGACAAGTCCTTTACGAAAAAGGCACTTAGGGAGTTTCTGTTAAGCTCTTTTCTGACTCCTAAAACAATGAAAAGATTGCCGAGCAATCTTGCTTCCTTTCATGCTCGTTAAAGTACCTTAAAGGGCGTCTATCTGGTATAAGTTTAACCCTTTTCCGGACCTGGTAGACTAATTACGAAAAAGGAATACTCTAGTCACACCGGCTAGAAGAGTTCTTCATTGCATCCTTTTATGCTTCTTTGGGCCTTGGAGACTAACACACGAAAAAGCAACCCCCTGGAGTCTTCTTATTGCTTTCAGACTCTCTAAAATTGAAAGCAACCACGAGAATGAACTGTCCTGGGCTCGTAAAATCCACACGACAGTACCATTCCATCATTTCAGAGTCTTCTTATCGCTTTCAGACTCCTTAAAATTGAAAGCACTCACGAGCATGAATTGTCCTGGGCTCGTATAAATCCACACGATAGTACCATTTTTTCACTCACTTCTTCTCGTTCCTTAACCCATGAAGAAGTTCCCCGTGCCTCTTGGCACTATGATCGATCATCTCGGCAGCACCCCCAATCAGGTCGCCTTTGTTCAGAGTATTCTGCAGTCTCCTGCCATTTTACCCCAGCTTGAGTCTCCCTCATCCCAGTCCCCCTCCCAGATCCAATACAGCTATGATCCCTTTCCCATCAGTCAGTTTCATATGTTGCCCGATCATCGCCGTTATCATACTTTGAACAAAGGAAGTTTGAGTCCACCCACTCTACTTGCCCAGTTGTCCCCCCCATTTGTCAGTCCTACCATCAGTACTATCACATTTCGGTTCTTCACCTCGCGCTCCTGTCAAGGAAACATCATTTCCTTGATAGTTGCAGGTCTCCCTCTGTCGACAACAGCCCCTCTATTCCAGAGGATAGGCCCAGAGGTCCCTGCACCTTGGACCCATCACCATCTATGGTGAGTGCCTACGGACCATTTTGAGAGGAGTCATCATTGCCTCTTCGAATGGTTTTTTCTCACATGCTCGACTTCAGCACCTTGATCGCATCGTTGAGAATCGCGCAGGATTTACATCCCTACCATTATTTGTCGAAGACCCCGGATTTCCCCCGACTCTAGCACATTGGTGAGTCACTTCGGAACACCCAGTTATATGTTCCCGTGGATGTCCGGGCTGCGTTGGCGATTGTATTCGGAGGCCATCTAGTTATATGCTTCCTCGAGTACCTAGTTTAGTTCCAGTTCAGTGTACCATTGCGAGTGTACCCCTTGTCACTCTGATCCAGCAGCTCATCAGTTCCTTTGGTACCACACTCAGTAGCACTGTTGTCATTCCAGTTCCTCAGTTCTGCAGTTTAGACATGGTCAGCCCAGCAGTATGTCCCAGATTTGTGTCCCTCTGGACTCTTATGATGTACACAGTCGTTCTCTCTGTATCTTACAGGTCCCCCTTTGTCGGGCCTTACAATTTTTTTTATGTATCTTGATACGAGCATGGGTATGCTCGCCTCATCCATATATTGAGATTCTTCCTCATCCAGTATTTGAGGTCATGTATATGTCAGGTCCCCAATTTTTTGACCCCATTGTTATTATTATGTTATATCCTGATACGAGCATGGGAATGCCCGCCTCGTCCATATGATCAGATGATTCCTCACCCATTATTGAGGTTATGTACTTTTAGTTCTTGCAGTTTGTTCGGGATCGTTGTTCCGGGATTCAGTTTGTTTCTTCTCTTCTCCATCCCCAGGAAAACCATATATGACTTATGATGTCCATCGGCCATACGATGAGCTCCTGCCCTCAAACATCAGGGGGCAATCTGTTAACACCCAAAAAGTGTTCACTACTTCATCTACCTCGTTACATGGCTCATTTGTCCATTTTCCTACCATATTTCCCTTAAAAACCCTAAAAATCCCACTAAAAAGCCTCCAAAAGGCCACAAAACCATCAAAAAAGCCTTAAAAAGGCTAAAAAAACCCCTTTTTCCTCCAAAAATATCCAAAATTCCTCTAAAATAGAAAAATCCCTCCAAAAAGGGAATAAAAAATATAAAATAATGAGGAAAAGGAGGAAAAAACCCTATACAGCTGCCCTAAACCATATGGTTCCCAAAACCATGGGCCAGCACTCCACCACCAAAAAACTATAAATAGGTGATGGAGACCCCTTATTCCATATCCACAATCAAGTATACCCTTACTCTGCCAAAATATCTCTTGAAACCCTAGCTCACCATTGAGCCACTTTCACCTTGAGAGCCCCTTTTGGCCCATTCCTACCATTGGAGAAAGAGAAGGAGCACATTGGAGCTTGGAGCAACCCTCTTGGACATTGCAAGAGTTTCACCAACCTTCACATTGGAGGTAAAAATGAATACAAAAACCATTATTTACATTTTTTTGTTTATGTTTCATGCACATGTTTTAGAGTAGTTTACATTTCTATTTTAGCATTTTAATTTCCATTTACTGAACTGCTACTCAGGAGTCCATTCTCCTTAGTAGGTGCTCATTTGCACAAGCTAGGGGTAAAACCCTAGCTACATTGTGCATGCCTATGGATGAGGTTTCTCATGACAACCTTCACTATATCACCAAGTGACCTCTTGGTATATCTAACCCAAGTGGGTTTCCACTATCCAAGGTGCATCTTTCCTTAATGCAAGGGTGCCCAACATCCATGGTGTGCCTTTCTAGTGGGCCAAGACACCCATAATCGAATTATCTATCCCACAACCTTTTGTTATGCATGTTTGTTCTAGCAAGTGATCACTGAAGTGATTGTGCGATGGAGGTACCCAAATCCTCGTAAGGTTGTGTCCTTACACTACCCATCCTAAGAGGTGATTAATTAAATTCATATGTTTCCATGTGAATTTAGTACATAATTTTAGGAAAACATTCATTTATAATAACATTGATAAGAGTAGATAATTACATCAATAAAATAAGTTTTTGGTTGTCACAATTTTTGAAGATTTAGATGTCATACATAAGAATTTTTTTTATGAATGTGACACACCCCAAGTATAGTAAAAGAACATTCAACTCCTCTTCCAAACCCCATATTTGTAATTGTGAAAATTCAAATTTATTTCATAAGAAATATTCCTATGATTGTGACAAGATCTCATGTATAGTAAAAGAAATTTGAACTCCTCTTCCAAACTCCATATTTGTACATATCAAACCTAACTTAAACAGGAAGCCACCCATATATCTAGTAGTATATGGGATTTATACATTGACATAATATAGAAACTATCTAAAGCTTATATACAACAACATTCTTCTAAAATCAAAGAACTTGTATCCTAAATAGAGACATGAGAAAATAAAAGAGAAACAACTCTAGTACCTATAATTGAACGACTCCCTTTTCTTTTCCTCTATAGACACATAAATAACCATGGAAAAAATAATTGTATTCCATTATGTGATTATAGTGGAGTGATTTATCCATGATTTGTTTGTAGGTAATATTAGTAGAGAAGATAAACATTGATGAGTTGATTTACAAATTTATCCATGTGGATATAATTGTAACCAAGTACCTTAATATAGATTAATGATTTGCTTGATTATTTGAAAGACATTGAATTCTTTACAAAACTCAACCTCAAGTCAGGATATCATCAAATTCCCATAAAGTCCTTAGATGTATGGAAGACTACTTTCAAAACTAGGGAAGGTTTATTTGAATGGTTAGTCATGCCTTTTGGTTTAACAACACACGTGCAACTTTTATGAGATATATGGATGATGTTCTTAGACCTTTTACAAACAAATGTGTCATTGTTTATCTATATGACATCCTAATTTTCAGTAGCTTCAGCAAGTGCTTAACACTCGTAGACAACACAAAATCTTCTTGGATAAGTTCTATGTTTCAATGAAGAATATCAAATACTTGGGATATGTGATCGACTCAACAAGCATTCAAATCGACCTAAAAAAGATACAAGACATCAAGGAATGGCATGTTCTAAGAAACAATCATGAAATAAGGAGTTTCGTTGGTTTAGAAAATTTCTATCACATATTTATTTTGGGATTCAACCACATATCTTGTCTAATGAATTAGTTGACTAAGGGAGGCAGAAACATAGTTTTCAAATGGACAACATCACAAAAAAAATTCTTTGAATACCTTAAGAAGCTTTGCACAACTCCAGTGCTCGTGCTACTTGATTTGCATCAACCATTTGAAATCGAGACCAACGCATTAGACTATGCCATAGGAAACCTTGTGACAGTAGGAAATCTTCTAGTTATTCTATGTAAACCTCTTCTTCTAAATATCCATTTAAAAAGGCTGATTTTACATCCATTTGATATACCCTAATATTTTTGGAGCATGGATAAGCCAATAACATTTTGATTGCTTCTATTATGGCTATACGAGCAAAAGTTTATTCAAATTCTATTCCTTCAACTTGAGCATACCCTTTGCACAGCAATCATTCTTTGTTTATGATTACTTGTCCATCTTCATTCAGTTCATTTCTAAAAACTCATTTCATGTGGATCACATTTTTTTGGGGGTCTTGGGACAAGTTCCCATGTCTCATTTTTCTCAATCTGATTCAGTTCTTCTTCCATAGAATTAACCCATAGTTCATTATTCCTATATTCCTAAAAAAAATTGGCTCTACTTGAACAACATAGAGAGGTGTGCCTCTTCAAAGGTGCTTTCAAATTCCTCTTTCTTGTTTGTATACCTACATTTTTATCACCAATGATTAAATCCTCAGAATGGTTCTTTTGAACGTACCTAGAAGGATCCTTTGTATCTTATCTTCTAGTTTCTCCTTGTTCTTCTAGCTGTACTTCTTCTTGTTGATCTTTTTGTTGCTCTTCCTCTTGTAGTTCTTTTTCCCGTTGTTCAATTGCCGGATGATCATCTTCATCCATGTCCTTAGGTCTTCTCGATCTATGAGTTATTATTTCATCTACTTTCACTTTTGGGATTTCCACCACCTTGTTTTTCCTTAAATTTTAGCATTTATAGGCCTTGCTTCTAGAGGAGTAGCCAAGGAAAACTCCTTCATTGGACCCAGAGTCAAACTTTCCTAAATCTTCATCATTTGTTTTGATGTAGCATTTGCTCCCAAACACCCTAAAGTGCTTAACTGTTGTTGGTCTTCCTTTATAGATTTCATAGGGAGTCTTGTTGCTATCAACTCTGATTTTCCCCCTGTTTAAAATATGGGAAACAATATCAATTGCTTGGGTCCAAAAAATATCATACAATTTAGAGTCATTTAGCATGGTTCTATCCATTTCTTGCATAGTTCTGTTTTTCCTTTCTGCTGCTCCATTTTGCTGTGAAGTCCTGGCAACTAAGAATTGTATCCTAATTCCATGTTTCTCATATAATTCATCAAATTCATTTGAGGTTTACTCACCCCCATTATACGATCTCAAACACTTAATTTTTACGTCATTTTCATTCTCTACTGCTTCTTTAAAAACTTTGAACATATCTAAAGCCTCTAATTTTCTCTTGAGAAAATAGGCCCAAGTCATTCAGTATAATCATCAATGAAGAGAATAAAGTAAGACTCACCATTTAGACTTTTTGTTCTCATTGGCCAACAAAGATTAGTATGCACTAGTTCCAAATGTTTTGTTGTAGAGTATTATTTTTTCTTGACACTTATCCTTGTTTGTTTTCCATGTAAATAGTGTTTGCAGACATAATTTGAGGGCTTTGTAATCTTAGGTATGTCTCTTAATGTTTTCCTTTTGTTGATATTTACCAAATTTTCAAAGTTTATATGACCCATTCTTCTGTGCCAAAGCCAAGTTTCATTTAATTACCCCATAAAACATTTTTCTTCTTTTCTCTCATCCAAGATGTACACATTATTTGGAGTTCTGGATGTTCTTGCTACTAATCTACTTGATTTTTCCTTCCTTATTTTACATTTATGGATGTTGTTGCTACCAATCTACCTAAGTATTCCTTCCTTATTTTACATTTCTTAGGTTCAAAAGTGAGTATGTTCCCTTATCACAAATTTGACTGACACTGAGAAGGTTATACTTCATATTTTCGATAAGCAAGACATTTTCTGCTTTAGCCTTTTCACTCCCAATACTCACTATGCATTTCCCAAGAATTTTAGCAGAGCCATCATATCCGAAGTAAACATTGCCTCCCTTTTCCTTTTTAAGACCTAGAAATATGTCCTTACCTCTTGTCATATGTTTAGAGAAACCACTATCAATATACCCGTGACCCCTTTTGCTTTGGGCATGTAAGGCCAAATCACATTCTTCTTGGCTTGTTTTTTTGTCTTTCCTTATCAAATTTCTATATGATCTTTCTCATATTTAGAGGAAGAATAGTTGATTACATTTTTCTATGCTTTCATCAACTGGTTTTTATAGTCCCGAGCTCTATGACCATAATTTTGACATTGATAGCATTTAAAATCCAGCTTCAAGGGGTCAAAGGGATTGAGTTTTCCATCCATAGATCCATTAGTATTTTTTATTTCAATGTTCACATGGATAAACTTGGAGAGTTTAGGAATTTATATTTCTCTCAAAATCTTCTTTTGCATATGCTCTGCAATTTACAACTTTATGAGCAAAATTGTTGTAGAAATAACAATGACCCAAAAAGAGAGTTTGATGCTTGGTAATAAGAGGTCTTCTAGGTGGAACAACTTCTTTGTTCATGTTAGGTGATGGTTGGTTGTCCTTCCTTTTGATATTATTGTTTTCACTTTTAATAGAAATGTTGAGCACATATGCATAACTTCTTGTTTCTACTTCATATTTATGCACCATTGATCTTGAGGATTCATTAACATTTTCTTGTCCATATCCTAATCCAAACTTGTCATAATATGGTCTTTTGTTGTTGATGATTTCATTTAATACTTTAGTGTTTATTCCAAAATTTTTTTATAGTTTAATTGGGTGCTCACTTTTTGCAGTTCCTTTCTCAAAATGATAATTCCAACTTCTAATTCCTCACACTTTTTCTCCTTTTATTTCAATTGTCCTGTTAGATATTCTGCTATTTTACTTGATTCTTCTATGTAATATACCTGAATCATATTTCAAATATATTATCTCTCATTTAAATTTTAGAACATAAATTGACTCAGACAAAAACTAGTCAACAAACTAGTTTAAAAAAAAACTAGTCTTTGACTAAGGTAGATCGCCCTAGGGTTAGGAACTTGAGGAGTTTAGGATCTGAAAAATATGTATGTGAATGTGCAGCAGAAATAAAATCAGGTTCAAGGCTATATCCATATTTCTAAGCACAAGGAAATGGGGCCATTTATGTTTCGAATTCAGTAGGCACTAAATTTCTACTCCAAGGCTGCTTGGGTACACCAACATATGCCTACTAAACTCTTTCAGCACACTTTTAATTCAACCAAAGTAAGGATAATGGAAATCAACCTCTTAAATGATGGCTGGAAAACAATATCTGAGATTTAGGGAGGGTTTAGCTGAGTTTGGAAGCAAAAATAGAGAGTGCTCTAGGTTGGATTACTCAGTTAGATAGTTTTTAGACTCTCCCAAATAGCCTAATAAGGTTACAAATTACCAAGAGAGGAACTGGATGGTCTTCAGTAGGATTTCAAGAAATTCACATGCTTGGAATAACAATAAATTATTTCTTAATGAGCTTCAATGGTCAATTATTGCAAAACTAGCCAAATTGCATATGCTAATGAGATAGTCTTGGAAAAAGGAATACAGACAATCTCTTATGATTTCAAATTTATAAATTGAAGCATTGGATGCATTAAGATGAAATATATGAACAATAATTAACCAGTTTCAAGAGTTTGATACATCATCAGATAACATTAGAACCTCAATTATCTAAATGAGCTTCAAATACAAGAATTCTTACAATAATAAGTGTGAATGTTTTCTAATTAGGAAATAAGAGAAGGATATTCCACTGGATCTGATATGATGATGAATATAGAGAAGATGGATGGTCTTTAAATGTACATTGATCTTCATAGGATGCTTTTGGGGCGCACTCAATGTAATGGTTCTCCTCCTCTAATCAAATATCCTAAGGATCACTCTATGATTGAACTGACATTAGGAACCACTTCTGAATGGCATGAATTCTTCAATGATAGCTGATACTGCATGTAGACAGGCTTCAATATATACAATAGATTTAGTGATGAAGACTGGATGTCATCATCCTCTCAGTAGAAGTAGGGGCACATCTCCTGGCTAGGACTAGGGGCGCATCTCCCAAGTCAATGAGGAAAAAATGCTCTCAATTCAAACATCAAACTGTCAAAATATGGCCAAGTGGTGCACACTTCTTCTTTAATATACTTGAGGTAGCTTGTAGAGCAAGTAAACTAGGCTAATGTGCCCTCATGGAGTGGATAAGTTTGCCTTGCTTTCAGCTTTTGATTTTGCCTTTGCTTTCTGCTTTTGCCTTGCTTTCTGCTTTTGATTTTGCCTTTGCTTTATTCTTTTGCCTTGCTTTCTGCTTTTTCTCTTGCCTTTACTTTATGCTTTATGCTTTTGCTTTTTCATTATCCTGCTTTTATGTTTTGTCCTTCCTTTTATTTCTTATCTTCCTTATCCCACTTTTCTGCTTTGTCTCACTTTTTCCTTCTTTTCTACCTTATACTTCTTTTCTGCTTTGTCCTTCTTTTTCCTACTTTTCTGCCTTATCTTGCTTTCTGCTTTTATCTGCTTTTCTGCTTTATTTTGCTTTTCCTAAGCCTTGCTTCTTTTCTTCCTTGTGCCAACTTTTCTTTTCTTTTTTCCACTTTCCTAGATTTGAATTCTTTTATCTTTACTTCCTTTGCACTCTATCACTTGGTCAATGCTTATCCTCTAATGCGCCCTTGTGAATAATTATCCACTTTATTCCATTGATATAAATATCTATAAATGAAAAATACTTCCATCAAGTGCATTTCAAACTTAGGATAAAATAAAATTAAAGTCACTTAACTAATTAATGCCTTAACTTCAAAATGAACCTCAAGTGCATGAAATTTTATCCTCAACCCAAGGGATTGATCGGGTTAGGAACTCTATCCAATGAAAATCAATGAGGGGACATGACATTTTAGATCATCATGATGGTTGTTGGTTCTGGGTGGAATGCATTCAGGTATCTTGTCTATCCATGAGTCTTCCTCAACTATAGAAATATCATGATCTCCCAGGCATGGTACTAATGCAAAACTCCAATGGCTCAACTCTCTACCATTGGGTTCACTCAATTGGTGAAAGTGAAAGAAAGAGGCATCAATAAATGCAAATGGCTTCCTTGGATTTTTTTGGGAAGCAAATGGTGCATTTACCCAGTCATTATGGACAAATTTGTTAGCCTCCTACTCCACATGTATCATCAACCAGAAAAATTTCTTCACCCAATGTCCATCCCCACTTTATGTGGCTGAATCTAGGATCTGGCGGGAAGAACTATGAACCAACCTTATATCTCTGCAACTCTCATTCATCAAACTAATGGCTTCATATTCTTCATTACTAGCTGGTCCAAATGAGGTGATCTCATCCGAATCCTCCATGGAAGAGTGACTCTCTCCAAGGAACAAATCAGGTTCACTTTGGGAAATATCAAGTGCTTGGTTCTCATTAAACTGCTCTGCACACTCCTCATGCACATGAAAAATAGAATGATCGTCATGATTCACCATCTCTTGAGGTTCCTCCATATTATCAAAAATGCAATCAACCAAGTGAAGATGGTTGAATGGCGTGTAGGAGGGTATGTGTGATCTTTTCAACTTTTTATGAAGCTGCATTATCTCCATCTTAGATTCTTGGAGTGCACATTGAGTGTTCTGCAAGGAATATTGGGTAGTCATCAAATATTTGGTTAGCTTGAAAATATCCTCTTTATCCTTCAAGGATGCACCACGAAACAACTCCACAAGCTCAAGCAGAATGTCTCTGTCAGAAAGCAAGTATAGGAAATTTCCCTTAGTGCTTGTCATGGATTTATGAAACTCCATGTCCCTCATGGAAGACTGCTCCCCCAAATTCCAACAGAGATTTTTAATTAAGTCATGGGTGTCATTGAGTATTTCAAGGGCCTCTTTGATCTTGCATTCATTTAGCTTTAGTGTCCCTTCAAGGAAATGGGATTCTAGCACATGAACCTCTTCTTCTTCTATCTTTCTGGGATCAACTTCATGAAGTTCCATCGAAGTTTTGAAATCTGATCCATCTCTTGATGCTGCAAAATATTCATATTTTAGATCATGAACAACATAACTTACGCTGCAACTTGGGTGCTCATTCATCTTTGGTGCACTAGAAAAACTTTCTCTCAAAATTTCATCCTTCTCCAATTCATGAACCCCAACACTTGAGGGCTCAACCAAGCCAATCTTCTCACCGGAAGTGGCTACCACATCAAATTGACATAGAGGCACATAAAAATAAGAATTGAAGAATTAACCATGTGTTATGTTATCCTCCTTATGTTGTGGGATTATGGTGGTTTGTCCTTCCACCAAATTTTTTGATTCACACCCCACTGAGGTGTGCTTATTTTTTGTTTCTTTATGAAGCTCAAGAGGTGACTGTAAGTCTGATTTATGTTTATCCTTTGGATCAGATCCAAAATATTCCTCACCATAATCAACATGCCCAATCTCTTTTGTCTTACACTCCTCCACATAGAAATTTTCTTCTTCATTGCAGTCACTTTGTAGTGGCATTCTCTCCTCATAGATGCTCTTCATTTTGCAACCTTCACATGCAAGTGGCATATGCTTACCTTCTAAAGGATTATGTGGTTGCAAGTAAACATGGATAGTGCAAAAACCATAAATTTTATCATGTTTATTCTTGGTATTTCCCTCTTCCTTGCTTGGAGAGAGAGAGTGATATGTTTCCTCCTTACACTGGCTAGCACAATAGTGATTCACTTGTGCCTCAACTTTGGCTCCCTTTGGTACTACTAACCCCACTTCTTTGCACACACTTCAACCATATGTGGAATCCTTATTTCATTTTATTTGCAGTAGGGGTCCTTGAAAAATATGTTCATATCTAAAGAGCAGTAGTCTTGGAAAGACAAAACCTTCCTTATCTCTTTCTTCAAGGTACTGTATTGTATGAGATATTGGAATGTTCCCTTCATATTCTTTCCCCATGAAACTTTTCCATCCCATTTATACATAGTTAGATCAGATCCTATGTCCTCTTCAAACATATGGTCAACAAAGTAATCTTCTTCACACCTCTGTGTTGTGCAGGAAAAATACCTTATAGTGAGGAGAAGACACTACCAACTTGGGTGGGGTGATAGGTAAATAAATTCATTGTCTTGCATGAGTTACTACAAATGGAAAGAGATCGAGATATCGAAAGAAGTACCTTTTTATTGACGGCTGGTCCTAGCTTTCGCTTGATCTTCCGCTATGATGAACA
Organism: Larix kaempferi; assembly: GCA_027924585.1. NCBI lineage: Eukaryota > Viridiplantae > Streptophyta > Pinopsida > Pinales > Pinaceae > Larix > Larix kaempferi. Next base: position 24,372,887 of record BSBM01000001.1, read on the forward strand.
AGCAACACAAAGTAAACCCTCCTCGGCGTATCTTGATTGTATAAATATGATTAAATAAGAAACAAATTAACATCAAATACAATCATACATTAAAACAAATGAACATTCAATCCAATAGACATTTGATTTGGGACGGGAAGGGTATTTCCACCTTTTATTGTCAAAGAAATGTAGAAAAGTACAGATATAACTGATCTGTCCAAAAAATTCTGCAACCGAGTCCTGGGATCCTACTCTTCACAATGACTTAGGAATTCCTCCAACGTAACATCAGTTAAAGCCTTCCTTCTAGGTCCCTCTCTCATGGATCCTCCTTGTATTTATGGGACAAGGTTGGCAGTTTGAATCGAGAGGTGGTTGAATTGGGAGGTTGGGGAAGTTGTAGAACCAACTTCAACTAATCCCAATTCATAATCTTAATATGTTTTTTGAATTCATCTTAAGATGTGCGTGGGTTTCATACAACTAGAGTAGCACACAGTATGCAACTCTTGTACTTTACAACAAGCGTTTGCAACATTTTTAAGGTGTGCGCTGGTTGTCCTTGAGCAAAGCAGCATTTAGAACGCTAGTTCACTATACCAATAGTAGCGCACATGTTGTGAAATCAGTAGAAACAGTAATATTCATAGCTGAAGAGTGTAGTTCCAGCAATAAGTCATCCAGGTCAACCTACCTCTTCCATCCATATTGTCTTTTTGTGTGATCGATAGAGTAATGTGTTCACAAACGGAGAAGTGCAGATTTGACCTATAACAGATGCCCCCTAATGTCTGAGGTCAGAGGGGAACGATGGCCGAAATACATTATAATTCCAAGTCAGAGGAGGAGCAAGAAACTACATAACCAAGTCATAAAAGTACCTGAAACAACGATCAAGGTCAGCGAGCAATTACAATCTTGACATCATATAGATGTGTAGCATGATACAACATGATCTCCGATACATAACTAGGAGATGTATATATAGCATGGCCACTGAAATACAAGCGTGGATCCATGTCAAAATGAGAGATCATAGCCATAAAAACAAACTGGATCTATGTCTCATGAAGAGCCAAAATGAGTGAGGCTCAGTCTTGCGCAGCTTGGGTGATAACATAAATATGGTGATGTTATCAGAGTCCCAAGTTCTTCATCCAAACAACCCAAGGTACAAACCCTAATCATGTGAATAAATGTATTGAAGTTGAACATGGGGGGTATCATTTGATTACCGGTCATTGATGTATACCGTTAACAAATGCAAGGACTTCCATCGATAATGATAATAGGGTCCAAGGTACCTATTACATTCCAACAAGTGTGAATAAGTGGACTTGAATTCGAACACCTGAGGATCTGTTGAATAAGAGACATTGATGTATTCTCATTATTCAATAACGAGGGAAACTGCCACTGATGACTGCAATCCCCAAGGTACTAACCGAAACTCTAAACTTCGTTCCCAGAGCATAATGAGTTGAATTTGATAGGAATAAGTCCGCTGGAAGGGAGGCCTTAATGCATCCTCCATCATCCAACACGAGGAACACTCAAAGGTATGATCTGATGTGGAGTAGGACAAGTAACAAGATGAAACAAACTGACACCGAGATGGCCGACACATGAACTCAAGGTAAACTGCAGAATGGCCGACACAGGTTGTATCCTTGAATAGTGAGCACGACACAAAGTGACTTAGGCAGTTTTGAACATGAAGGGGAAGTGATATAAGTCTGCAACGTAGGAGACATTAATAGACCCTCCATATGATTGGAAGAATAACCAACCAGGGGAGTAAAAACTCGGAGATCAGGTTCACCCTAAGTTCAAAAACTAATACCCAACTGAAATGATAGACTCAAATAAGTGTTGTGTTCAATGACATGACTGACTTAATTTCCTTTGAAACTGAAAAGATGTGATATACCCTTCTCATCCCTTATTCTTTTTGGTAAAAGAATGTCTTTCTTGTTGTTTTAATGAGTCCAAGAAAGAAAACTCAATAAGTCCAACCTGGTAAAAGTTTAACGAGCCCATGGGAGGAATACTTAGGACCTTCTTCATTGTTTACAGAGTTCGAAGAAGAGATAGAAGAATACTCTATAATACTGATCTCTGGATTTTAATATCAAGCCGAGATATGTTCTTGCTCACCGGTGTTTTCAATTTTAAGGAGTCTGAAAAACTTAAACAATAACTCCATACACCTACCCGTGGATTTTAGTATCGAGCCCGGGTTGGTATATGCTCACCGGTGTTTTCCTGTTTATAGAGTCTGAAAAACTTAAACAATCCTCTATATACCCTCTCGTGGATTTCACATTGAGCTCGAGTAGGTGAGTGCTCGCTTGGTGTTTTCATGTTTCAAGAGCCTGAAAACCCTAAAAAAGGCTCCAGAAGTCATTTTTCGTACAGTTAGTCTCCTCCCCCGAAAAATTCTAAAACGATGAGAGAAGAACTCTTCTAGCCACGGATGACTAGAGTATTCCTTTTTTGTAAGTAATCCGCAAAAGTCTGGAAAATGGTTAAACTTATACCTAAGCGAATGTACATTCAATTCCTTTAGTGAGCTTGAAGAGAACAAGTATGCTCGACAATCTTGTTTAGTTTTTAAATAGTCAAAACAAGAGCTTAAAACGACTTAAAAGATAGCTTCTAGGATCGTAAGTTCATGACCTGCCAAAGAATAGGATCTCAATAATCGAGTTAGTAGTTATCGACAAATTTTCTCAATGACATAATAATAAAACAATATGGTACTTATATTGGTCTATCAATAAAGAAAACAAGTCAGATCCGATTTAACACTTTGACTTATAGTGAAAATTTGAAATGCATAGGTTAAATTTAACTCACCAAAATTTGTAGGTATTAGTGATTAAATAGAACATTTTAGGGACAAAATGAAACTATACACTTTTGAAAAAAGTGGGTAAAAATCAAAGTCAATTTTATATAAATAGTTTCAAATTGAAAAATCAAATATCACAATTGAAGTTTTTAGGGAAAATTGGAGCAAAACCTTGATCTTCCTCCGTTCACTGCGATCAAACCGGGCCACTAATCGATCTTCTACTTCCACCAAGTAAGTTATTTCCTCCCATACTTGCAATTTCATGCATTTTTTTGTCAATTTTCATGGTCAAAATAATTTTCTATCAATGTTTAAAACGCGTTTCTGTGTGTGCGCTGCTGTGTGTGAGTAAAAGTAGCGCATTCTGCCCAAGTGCATTGCTTTAGTTAAAACACAACAACGTTCAAGCATGACTGTGTAGTGTAAACAGTAGCACACACCTCTCAAAGTAGGGTAAAAAGTGAAGATGACCAACATTTGATTGTTTGCTTGGCAAGATGGTTCTCATATGGTGTGAAAGGGAGCATGAGGACATGGATCGAATAGCATTACAAGATCTAGTGACTCTCCATGTGATTTGAAGATGTGGATTATTGAAATTTTATAGAACGGTCAACATGTGGTCACAAATCCGCTTGCTTGAGAGGCTTGTCCAATACTGGGACGCCAATGCATTGGTGTTTGATATCCAAGGAGAAATACTGGAACTCACCATAGATGACATCTATTTTATCATGGGTCTCTCTCGGAGGGGAGACTTGGTGAACTTGAAAGGGTCCTCTCGCAATGTGGTTGCCTTGTCCCTACAAGAATATGTCAATGCCTGCTGCCTACTGGGAACTGAGAAATCTGGTAGTCAAATTCTGATCTCAACCATTGGCAGCTTCCCCCTCAAAGTCATCGTGAGTATTCTTAACCGGATGGGAGGGAGTACTACGCAACATCTTGCTTCAAGACATTACATGCATATAGGTACCTAATGCTTGCATGAAAAAGTATATGACTGGTGTTCAAGTCTTTTGGCGAACATGAAGCTTCAACTCTCAGGGTGTAAGACCAGGAGGATAAAGAATTTTGGGTACGGAAGCATACTTTGCACCTTTTTCTTTGAAAGGGTGCCTGCTATCAGTTTGGGCATGCATTTGCCCCCAGTCAACCCTCGTGAGCCAATGTTGTCTCGTTGGGGTGAGATCTTCCTCCACCAGGGTGGTGGCGAGAGCAACTTCTGTTACCATGATGATGATTTCTTGGGTTGGTGGGAACGACAAGTGCCATCTCTTGAGCAGTTTCCATATGCGGGCATAGACTTCTGCAATGATCCTGAGATGATACTTCCTCCAGGAGCAGCCTGGGGAGATATAAGTATGTTTATGTTTTCGAAAAGTTATTTAATTTTTATATTTTATATATATGATCTTTATGATGAGTTTGAAGTACTGAAACAAGGTGTCATATGTAGATGTTGGACCAGTACGTCCCGAGGGACACACCCGTACTTTCATGAGACCAGTGATAGTGGGTAAAGCTGATGCCATGCTGGGAAACATAGAGGGGAAGATGAGTCGGTTGACTCATGACATTCCAACTTATAGGATTGAGCAGATGCCGCTTGACATGAAGGAGAATGTGGTTGGTGTGCCCCTAGCCTGGATTAGGCTACTGCGAAAAGTAGCTAGGATGGTCATTTTCTATTGAGAGGTAGCATAGGCAAATGAGGCCCCACCTTCTCCATAGGAGAAGGATATTCTATGTATATTTTTTAGGCCATCGAGGCCAATTTTGTATCTTATGACATGAATCTGTGAAAAACTTATGATCCAAACTCATACTATTTTTTGATATGGATTATATAGATATAGTATCGGTTATTTACATGTGTTATTGTGTTTTATGCATGAATTATTATGTGTGTGAATGATGCAAATGCCAATCTAAAACATAGTTTGCAAATGAATCAGCTAATGCATTCAAGTTTCTTAGAATATGTTGATATGTGATATAATCAAACTGTCTCTCAAGTAACTTAACGCGCAGAAACTGACGTAACAAAGTAGGATCTCTAACCTGATAAACACCCATTAACTGAAAAAAAACTAACTGCAAGTCAAGCTGTACCTCCAAATGTGAAATGCCATGGAACAGATCATCTCGGAGTAGCTCTATGACTGCATTGTATTCAGCCACATTGTTCGTTGTGGGACCTAAACAAGCCCCTCCCAAAGACACTAGTTGGCCAATTGGTGAGTAAATAACCCAAGCATCCGCGGCCAACTGACGGGTGTGGTGGCTAGCGCCATTAGTAAACCCTATAAAGTGTTCAGTCGACATATGAAACACAAAGCAATAGATGCATAAGAAGTAACTACAACCATAAACAAAACTAACTCTACAAAAATGTACAACTATAATACATGAAAAAGCACAGATGCCTAAGCGTAGTACTTCTTCAAGTAGAGCCCATTTCTAGGCTCCGGCAACTTCTTACCTTCATAGTATGTTAACTCGTATGCACCTTTCTTCAACACCTTAGAAACTATGTAGGGACTGAGCCACATGGACTTAAAATTGCTAGCCCCTAAAGGTTCCTTGTCCTAATCTCAGAGCATAACAAGGTCTCCCTTGATAAAAGCCCTAGGTTTGACAGACTTATCGTACTGTCCCTTGACTCGGTTCTTATGCACTTCGTTTGCTATGAGCGCGTCATGGTTCTGCTCATCCCGATGTTCTAAATGCAGCAAACGTTCTTCCAATACTGAAGTATTAGGTAAAAGTTGGATAGCCAACTTCAATGAAGGAATCTCGCACTCAACTTGAATGACTACCTCTATCCCACGTACCAATTGGAAGGGAGAGAACTAAGTAGCAGTGTTTACATTGGCTCGATAGTTCCAAAGAGCAGGATACAACATAATGTGCTAGTTAGTTCTACTGGCATTAACAGTCCTTTGTAAGATGGTCTTCAAATTTTTATTGACTACTTCGACCTGACCATTTGCTTGTGGGTAAAATGAAGACGAATGCTCCTGCCGAAAACCTAACATAGTGTATATATTGGTCATCATGATGTTCTGAAAATGATGACCGTGATCAGCCACGTTCTCTTTGGGTATACCAAATCTTGCAATGATTTGGTTGAAAATGAAATAAGTGGTCGTTTCCGCATCTGCCTTAACAGTAGGCATTGCCTCAGCCCACTTGGTGAAGTATTCGATGGCAACAATTATATGATGATGGCCTCTAGCCGAAATTGGATTACAAAACCCCCCATTTGGTGAAGGGGCCTGCTATTATTACAGGATGAAGAGGAGCTGGGTGTGTTCACATTTTCCTGGTGAAAAACTGACATCGCTGGCAGCATTTCAAATCTTCCACACAATCTTTGAAGAGTGTGGGCCAAAAATAACCCACACGCAGTATTTTCTGGGCTGTTGCCAACCCAGAAAGATGACCCCCACAAGCTCCACTGTGGGAATCATTCAATACCGATTCTGCTTCCTCCAGGGTTAAACAACGACGTAAGATGGAATCTACCCCACGTATGTACAAAGTGTCAGAAATGATGAGGTGATTCTTCGCATGACTCTTAAGCTTGCGTCGTTCATCCTTAGAGAAAGCGGTGGGACACCTCAAAGTCTGGAGATATACTAGGATATCCCCATACCATGGGTCAGAGGATGCGATGAGAAAGATATGTTCATCCGGGAATGATGATTCTTCTTCAAGGTATACTATGTCACTAGGAAACTCAGAAATCAGTTCGGCAAACACTAGTGATTTCTTTGACTTAGCGGACTGAAAAACCAATTCAAATTCTTGCAAGATGACAATCCATTTGTTAAATTTCCCCCTGATTATTAGTCGAGTGAGAACATATTGGAATGTATTGACCTCCACAACCACAGTGATGGTATGCAATAATATGTAGTGACGTAGCCTCTGAACCACATAGACAACATCTAATGCTAACTTCTCCATGTGAGAATACTTGATCTCAGGAGCTATCAAGGCGCACGACAGATAATAAATGACATGCTTTTGGAGCATGCCATCCTCCTGAACCAGTACTATGCCTATTGTGTATACTGATGCAGCCAGATACAAGAGGAAATCCTTCATGTAGTCCAACAGGATTAACAAGGGGGCTGACAGTAATCTCTTTTTCAAATCCTCAAATGATGCTTGAGCAGCCTCATCCCACAAAAAGTAGGTGTCTTGTTTAAGCAGTCTCATGAAACCTTTTGTAATTTTTGCATAGTTAATGATAAAGCATCTCGAGAAGTTGGACATGCCCTACAGACTTTGAAGTTGTCTCAGGGTTCGAGGAGGAGGCAGATTTACAATCGCCTCAACTTTCAATGGATCCACCATTATGCCACGATTGGATACTATGAAACCCATTACTCATCCAGATTTAACGCAGAATACACATTTGTTGGGATTCAATCAAATCTTGTAGTATCTGCACCTTTCAAACACGAGTCTTAAATGATTAGGATGCTCCCGTCTCTTTCGATATCGCGCTAGGAGATCATCAAGGTAAGGTTCGACCACATGCTTGATGTCATGAAAAGAAAAATTCATTGCTCGCTGGAAGGTAGCTCCAACATTTTTCAAACCAAACAGCATCTTCCGATAGGCAAAGGTGCCCCAAGGATAAATAAAAGTTGTCTTGTGTTGGTCTTCAGGTTTGATCTGTATCTGATTATATCCTGAAAACCCGTCCATGAATGAGAACATCTCATGGCCCACACATGCGTCAATGATTTGATCTATGAATAGCGTGGGGTAATTGTCTTTCGGAAAAGATTTATTTAGGTCCTGGAAGTCAGTGCAGACTCTAATGGTACCTTGCTTCTTGTCTACCGGAACAGGATTTGAAACCCATTCCATCATAGCTATCAGATAGATAAATCCAACTTTGAGCAACTTTATACCTCTGCCTTGATGGCAACAACTTTTTGAGGGTTAACTGGACAGAGCTTCTGTCTCACAGGTTTAGCGTTGGGTTATGTTGTGATGACGTGCTCAACAATGGTGGGGTCAATTCCTAGCATCTCCTCGTATGGCCAAGCAAAGACGTCGTGGAATTCTTTAAAGATATTGGTATACAAAATGATCTCCTCGGGAGAACAGTCTGCTCCAATGAAAATATTTTCCACAACCCCAGGTTTGATGGAAATGTTGATCGAAATGGTTCTCGATATATTTTCCATATTCCCTTTGGCATAAACAACTTTCAAAGTAGAAGGGATAGCGGACAAATCAACACTTCCACCAAGTCTCATAGAAAACTCACCTCTCTCTATCCTGTCTAGTTCGGGAAGAAAATAGGACTTGTGGTGCATATGTTCCCAAGGGTAGTCCATGCCTATCATAGCTTCCAAGATCACCTCATCAGAGGGTAGAACAGTGTCTAGACAGTCAAAAGAGTGGATGGAGTCCATCGACCATGCAGGAGCATAGTCCATATCTGACTCAACAGAGACCAACGGAGTCACGATATGTTCTGTTGTAGCATGTTGTGAATCTAAGTAAGCCACCTCTGCAGTAGATAAAGGCACAACTGGTTCTGATTCAGTTGGGAGAATCCAGGGATCTGTCGTTGGACTGACCGTGAAAATATCAAACGAAGAACATTCTTCAGAACCAATGAAATGAATAGTAGAAGGTAGGTCAAAAGTGCCTATTAATGACCCATAGAGACCTACTCCCAAACTCTCAGTAACTGGGCAGGACTGATCAACCAATGGGATTGTTGAATCCGAAGAAGTTTGGTTGTTTTTCTGGGAAAACGAAAGTTGATCGACTGTGACGATCTTGCCTTTGTGAGGGAACATTATGATATGGAAAACGGCCGATGGCACTACCTGCATGGCATATGTCCAGCTCCTACCCAACAGTAAGTTATAATCAAGTGGAGCATCCAGAACTTCAACCTCTACCGATACTAGTTTTCCCACAAGTTCAACATCAAATGATGGTAAGACTCTGTGTGGATGGAAAGATCTTCCATCAAAGGTGGTAAGTACCATATTCGAGGGGTTTAACTCAGGTTCACCTAAATCCTTCCAACAAGAAATGGACATTACGCACGTAGACGTGCCCTCATCTACAACAACTCATTTAATGGTCATGGAACCATGGACGACCTCTATCTGGAGAGCAACGTGGTACGGCAACCGGAACTTGATATCTTTCATATCAAAACGAGAAAGCATGTTGGATGAATCTACGCTTCCAATTGCTGCAAGGAGTGCACTGCATTGTAATGGACAATTTTGCAGTACCTCCAAAGTGGACATGGCACAGGGGGTTTGGGATAAATCTTCCACTACATTGTAGTTGGAGGCAACCCTCATGTTGGGGTTGTGCACAGCCCGTTTGAAGACACCTTTCAGAATATTCGGCAGCGGATCCACCGGTCTCTCGATGCGGAGAGGGGTAGATGACTCAGGAACATCCTTTTGCTGTGGGTCCGGGTATAATTTCTAGCTCAAGTTTGCAAAAGAGCATCTGAATTAACCATATTAATGAATGGCTGATCAGCTGAGTTGGAACGAGTAGTGCCCCCAGCACCGGAGATGCCAGAAGCTGAACTTTGTCTATGAGGGAAAGGGTCTTTTAAGACATCAGGTTTCTTTTCACGGATTAGCTTCTGGGCTTCTTCCATTAGAGGGCATTGATGGGTAAGGTGGTCCTCTTGACATAGCTTGCAAGGGAACTTTACCTTCATTTTTTCCTTTTTACCCTCCTCAGCATTTTGTGTGTTCTTGAGATTTTGTTGGTTTCCCTCCCCTTTCTTGCCCTTTCTTTTGTTGTTGGGCTGTCGAGGGCCCTTTTGGTTTGTCTGCACTTGTTTTATAGATTCTGTTGTTGAAGGGGAGGATGCAACAGAATTTGCTTCTGCAACAGACTATTTGACTGACAAGGCGTGAACCTGCTTTGTTAAGGCATCAAATGTTGTAGAGTCTACTGAACCCACAATGCCATCAGCATGTGGTCCAGGTTTAGGTTTACCTAAGTCAATGTTAGACTTCAGCGCATTAGGAATAATCTCGTATAAGAGCCCAGACTGAGCATATACCAAGTCAAGTTGTTGGGTTCTCAAAATGGCTTCCTCTTAGGAGGACACCCCTAAAGTTGCAACTTCCTTAGAGATATAAGGAAGGAGTGATTTAATATACCACTCTAATAAAAATTTTGGAGGGATGTCGGCTTTAATGAGCCTCTTTCTCCTTCGCCACTCCTGAATGTGATCAGATAGATGAGTGGCTTTGTTCTGTCGAAAGGTCGACAGAAGGTCTGTGTCGACATCGTACTAGACAAGAAGTTGAAAGTGGTTCAGAAAAACAGTAGCTAGATCCCAAAAGGTGCCATAAGCAGCTGCCAGTAGTTCAATATACCATTTGGCTGCGACACTTGTCAAGGTTCTTTGAAAGAGCCTCAACCTAATGGAGTCATCATTCAACGAATTCGAGGAGCACCATAGATGAAATGTCGTGACATGGTCACTGGGGTCCTCACCAGTCTTACCTTCAAACTTTGGGATGTCTGAGGGAAAATTAGTGGGAACAGGTGGCCATGAAGGGTCATGGAACACGGGGTCGTTTGTGAGTTTTGAAAGATCTGGAAAGTTCAAAGTTTCCAGAAATGGTAAACGTGGTCTGATCGATGGCTTTTGATAGACCAGAACCTAGTATTGGGTATTTCCCACTACCTGATTTGTGTACTATTGGTTGGGGTTGTCCCCAGCCATCGGTTGTGAAGTGAATGCATTAAAATTGCTCCACCCAAAAGAAAGCGGATTACTTCCCGGGGAAGTGGTCCATTACAGTTGGGTGTTAACCCCACCGTATTGTGGATTAATAAAATTACCCCCTCCTCCAACAAACAAAGAGAAAGGGATACTCCCTGCAGGTATATTTGATGGATTAACATTGTAACCTTCATAGGGGTTAAAGCCAGGCGTAGTAGTAACAGACGGTGCCTTCATCGTACCCATAACAAAAATAGATGCAGAAGGGATCGATCCTACAATGGAATTGGAAACAATAGCTTGAGTCACACCCTGAAACTATTGTGTAACGGGAGGCTGAGTGAACTGTTGTGTAAAGGGACATTATTTGGTCCAAAAGTAGTGGTAGAAACTGAGGCAGATGTCAAATCTAATGAGCTCGGAATGCCTAGAGTACCAACATTAAAACTAAAGGACGGAGTCGAAGTAGAAGTAGCCTGCTACGAACTCAGTTTGGCAGTGTTTGTGAAAGAAGTATTAACAATCCTTGTAGCCATAGAAGTTGTGGGAGTTTGAGGAACTCCCTGCTCATCTCCTGGGTTAGTCATGGTGTAACCAGGTGTAAACAAGTACGTACTTAGGTTGTTGGAAGCCTACAGGTACCAGTAGTGGATTGTTGGGTCCAGTAAGAGAAGGGTTGAAACGAGTACTAAACTCTCTAGAATTTAGGTCCTCAACCTCGACAATATCAAAGACTTGTCGATCCGAGGTTCTGGGCTGTGGTTCTCCAAGAACTTATGTTTTGCACGTAAGTTCAAACAGACCACGGGAATCCATCCTCCGACGTCGCGGTGGCGGTGGAGGCTCCACAATGAGTGGGGGAAGGTTTTGCAACCTCCGAGACCTATGAAGATGTTGGTTCTCCACAACTATAAAAGAAAACTAAGTACAAAACCTAGTGGCCACTACAACTAAGGAGCAAACAACATACTACTAAAAAATTCCTAAGTGATCAAACCAGGTAAACAATGGAAAATACTCTCAGAAGTAAGTCTAGGATGATGAGGTCCCAGAACAGACTAATAGAGTATCGACGTCTAGTTACATGGTGTCCAATGGAGGTCCTCTAGGTGCAAGTGTTTGAATCACCAAACCGCCCTCCCGGGATTACTGCCAAAGGGTTACCTTCCACGTCTGTCTGAGGTGAAGTGGAAATATCTTTCCACTCTACCTTTGTAGAGAGCCCTAGGGTTATGATACTAAGGATCCCACCAATACGAAATAACCTGGGGAAACAATCGTCATCCTAGTCGAAACGCATGGGCAGGGTAGCAAAACCCGAAATCCAAAATCACTTTAAAAAGCACTAGTGGACCCTCGCACGCGAGTCAACTATGGCTTATGGTTGAGAGGAAAGTTAGGGGGTATCCTCAACAATTCCAATCGCCCACGGTCTCGTGCTTAACTCTGGTTTGAGTAGAGAGTTCCAAGGACAATTTGATAGAGGTGGATTTACCTAATAGATAGTTGTACTACAATTGTTGAGTAATGAAGCCGATTTCAGGTGGTTTAAGGTGATTTAAACCCAAAATCCTAGCCTAAGCTAGTTGATGATGTGTATACCTAAAAATAAAAATGTTACTAGTTAATTTTATTAAGATTTCTTTTTAAAAGCTACTTTTTACTCAATAAGGGCAGTGCAGTGTGTGGAATGGTTTCGACGGAAAGAACAGTGCGTAAAGAAATAATGCATTCAAATTCACAAAAGACTCTTTTCTTTTTGTTTATATTCTTTCAAAAAATTAAAACTAGGCAATCCTAAATCAAATTTCTTTTTAATTTTCTTTTAAATTTCAAAGCAAAGCAAACTATGCTACTTCAAAACAATGACAAATATTACTAAGCTACCGAGTTCACTTTTTGTCTTTTCTGATAATTGCAAAAGAAAATGAACTTGGAAAGGAGCAAGTAAGACCTAATGCAAAGTGTGAGTAAGACAAAAAACCTAATGGCTCAAAACAATCAAATAAAAAATACTTGAGAAAGACTCGACCTACCGAGTTGTTTCAAAGGAAAAAAATCTAAGCTTGGAACAAAGTGTAAAAGAAGCAAGGAAAATAGATGCCCATAATGGAAAGACAGACCTAAAAGGTTGCTCCTAAGCACCAAAACCCTAAGAAAAACACTCGCCAAACAAAGGAGTAGGTAAGCAAACCAAAAAGTGACCCTACCAACACACAAACTCAAAAGAAAAGCTAACTAGAAAGCTTTAATTCGCTTGGACTGAACTAAAAATATAATCAAAAGGTATCTAGACCAAACAACCTTTCAAAGCCACCCTAAGGACTCAAACTGGGATCAAACCCTAATAAAATGAAAAGACACAGTAAGAATGTAGTATTGTTGCCACAAACAACAAACATTAAGAACGCAGGTCTGTATGACTGTAACAAGCGTCTAGGGAAAAAAGTGTGCAGCTATGTCTAACATAGAGCAGTGCACAAACTTCAAAAGGGTTAAAAATAGTAAAGACACCTTAAACAATTACTCAAGCAAGTAAAGGCAAACAAAAGGAATTCAGAGAGGTAAACAAGACTCAAAAGAGACATACAAGTCTCAGGGGTCAGTCAGGGAAGCAAAGCAAAAGGCTAGAACTGAACCCAAACACTTGGAAATCAAACCCTAACAAAAGACTAGAACTTACAGGAAAATGCACTACTGTGTAGTACAAAAACCAGCGCATGCCAGGAAATATGCGCTACTGTGTAGTAGACAAAGCAACGTTCATGTCATAAAATGCACTACTGAAAGTAGGTTAAACCAACACACAAGGCTCAGAAGCAAACAAAAAGGATTTGCAGCAGTAGACTGAGATGAGTCCAGACAGAAAGAATAGGCAACAATGACCTATAAGAACTCTCAGAGAACAAATAGACTGAAATGGACTGGAAGAAAAACCTAACAAGGTCTTCTAGAGCAAAAAAACAACCGGTTACTCCCCAGTGGAGTCGCCAGCCTGTTGTGCAGGAAAAATACCTTTCAGTGAGGAGAAGACACTACCAACTTGGGTGGGGTGACAGGTAAATACATTCATTGTCTTGCATTAGTTACTACAAATGGAAAGAGATCGAGATATCGAAAGAAGTACCCTTTTATCGACGACTGGTCCTAGCTTTTGCTTGATCTTCCACTATGATGAACCTACAACACAAAGTAAACCTTCCTTAGTGTATCTTGACTATAATAAATATGATGAAATAAGAAACAACTTAACATCAAATACAATCAAACATTAAACCAAATGAACATTCAATCCAATAAACATTCGATTTGGGACGGGAAGGGTATTTCCACCTTTTATTGTCAAAGAAATGTAGAAAAGTACAGGTATAACTGATCTGTCCAGACACTTATGCAATCGAGTCCTGGGCTCCTGCTCTTCACAATGACTTAGGAATTCCTCTAGTGTAACAACAGTTAAAGCCTTCCTTCTAGGTCCCTCTCTCATGGATCCTCCTTGTATTTATGGGACAAGGTGGGAAGTTTGAATCGAGAGGTGGTTGAATTGGTAGGTTGGGGAAGTTGTAGAACCAACTTCAACTAATCCCAATTCGTAATCTTAATATATTTTTGACTTCATCTTAAGATGTGTGTGGGTTTCATACAACCAGAGTAGCGCACAGTATGCAACTCTTGTACTTTACAACAAGCGTTTGCAACATTTTTAAGGTGTGCACTGGTTGTCCTTGAGCAAAGCAACATTTAGAACGCTAGTTCACTATACCAATAGTAGCGCACATGTTGTGAAATCGGTAGAAACAGTAAGATTCTCAGCTGTGAGTGTAGTTCCAACAATAAGTCATCCAGGTCAATCTAGCTCTTCTATCCATATTTTCCTTTGTGTGATCAATAGAGTAATGTGATCACGGACAAAGAAGTGCAGATTTGACCTATAACACTCTGCAAATAACAATCTCCAACAAAGGACATTTCCTCTTCTTCATATGGCTCAAAATCTTCCTCAATTAATTGTAGGAGCCTCATACTACACTTTTGAATATTTGTTCTGCAATATTCTTCAACAATGAGCTTCTTTATTTCCAAAGGGGTCGATGAAAATGCTCTGATACCACTGTAAGATACCAGCCATGAATTGGCTCGAATCTCAACTCAAAACACAAATTTTAAGCATAATTTTCATTAGTAAATTATAACAATTTTATAATCTACAAGGTGATAAATTTGGATAGTGAATCCCAACTCAAGGATGATAGGGATGAATTTAGGATCTGTTTTTTATATGGGAAAATGTGCAAAATCAAGGTAGAAAGAGGAAAAAGGTTTGTGGATCCTTTGTACAAAGCACAAAGACCATTTATGTTTCGAGCATCGACACCTCTAAAGTCTACCGCAATGCTTCTGGGTACATCCGCATATACAAACTAGATCAGGGTGCAGGTAAGTGTGATTGTACATATATTTGGTCTCATTATGGTATTGGGGCAGCAATAAATAGCATATCATAAAATGATTTAGAATTTGGGAGCTTTTATTGCAGTTTGGAACAATAGGATGGATTTTCCATTTCCTTTCCCAATAAATATATGTACCTATCTAATTTGGGATATGGTTCATTTAAGTCCTAATAAGACACACCAATTTTCAGAATTGTATTTTAGTTCATATAATACATTTTATAGGAAAAACATTAAAACTAGCTAGTGGGACTGCTAAACTAAACAAGATTCAAACTGCCTCAAACATTATAATACCCTAAAAAAACTATTATCTATAGGTTGGATGAGGTTCTTGTGGCTTTTATTTGACTACAAAAACTTATGGAACTTCATTTGGATTCATATAATTCATTTTATGCAAGTTATGGCAAAACTAGTCAGAATTTGTAGTCCAATGAGCATAGGTATTAAAATGATTATCTACTTGCAGAATTTTTAAATGCAGATATATGAATAATATAAAGGATGGTTTATAAGGAAATAAACATAATCTTACAAATATTTAAGCAACACCAAAATGACCCTAAGGTCCCTAGCAACCTCCAGCATGAAACATGTACCAATTACATCAAGGAAAGCTCCTTTGGGTGGAGTCTGCAATACATAAAGATGGCAGGTATTGAGAAGCATGAGTGGACCTGAAATAAATTAAATTAACAGGTCTATAATCCTTCTCCATCATGGCATAATTATAATAATCACTAATTGATGTCCAATAGAGAATTAGAGAGAAGAGAAGAATATAGAAGCTTGTTGCAGGAGTGGTTCCTTCTTCAAAACTCTTAAAGTCTTCTGAAGCAATTCGACCCCAACTTGAGATAAGTATTTAATGGCTGCATATCAGTCTTCAATTGCTTCAAATTAGTCTTCAATAAATTTTAGAGAGGTTGGAGGAGAGACTAAAACAAAAATGGCTAAGGGAAGCATCACCCAAAGCAAGGTTGAGGCACGTCACTCAACAAGAGGAGCTATAGCTCTCACATTCAATTACAAAATGGTCAAAATATGTGAATTGGAGTTGGAATCATTCTTTTATAGAATTTTGGGTGACCTGCTGAGCAATTTGAATATCTTAGTGACCTGTGGGAACCCTTCCACATGGGGCACCCATGAGTGGACATAATTGCCTTGCTTTTTCCTTGCAATCTTTCCTTTCCTTTAGAAAATGTGCTCCCCCTTTGTCTCAAGATGTTTCCTGCTTTGTTAGAGTTTCATGCTTTGTAACCGAACTCCCTTTTTTTAGAAACTGCGCCCCCTTTGTCTCAATATGTTTCCTTCTTTGTAAACTGAGCTCCCTTTTAGAAACTGCCCCCCCTCCTTATCTTTTCTAGATATTTCTAATTTTCTACTTCTGACAACTTCTTACACCTTCCTTTCTTTTCATCTTTTGCTATTTTCTTGCCTCTAGTTCCATTTTAGCAACCTTATCCTCATGGGGGCGCCCTCTTAGCCCACTTTCTCAATATTAAGGAATAATTATTTATAAAAATAATTAAACTTAATAAAATTTTAATTTATTCTAGACTTAGGATAATTTTTATTCAACATACAAAAATTAAATAAACTTATCTCCTTAGGGGTTATTTTGTCCCCTTTACACATGGGAACTAAATGAGCCAAAATTTGGGGACATGAAACCAAGTATAATGATAAGAATGAGGCTTCATTTTACCCATTGAGGCCATTTATAGGGTCTCGTATCAAAGTACAAAGTTGCTAGGGAAAACCCTAGTTTATCTTCCATAATATTATGCAATTCAAGGTATTTCTATTTGGTTTACACATGTAAAGATATATGTTCCATCGAACTTCTTTAATTCAATCTTGGGAAATTTGATACCCTTAGGAAACCATCCATGATCATCTCCAATATTAGATTTAAATCATCCTTGGGTATGCTTATTGTTGGAAGGTTTTTCCAATTCAATTATATTTTTATTTTCATGAGTTCCTTGGGTTGCACTATTTGTTTTAAGGATCCTCTCATCTAAGGTATGTATCAACACAACTTATAGATAAAACAATATTTCTTTCCATATTCTTACCCATATTATTTTCCATTTTTGTTTGCAAATGTACTAGATCAACATGTTTTATTGTCCTATCATCCAATTCATTAAATTGGTTCCACAAATTGGATACTTTATTATGTGTGTCTTCACTTTCTTCATAAGTGATGGATGAGATTTATGGAGGTTTAGTGGGTGTAGAATTTTTTGCACCACCTCAGTGCCTTATGATCCCAGTAATATTAAATAGATTTATCCTCTAATTTATATCTACCGCACCGTTTGAATCAACACAAATAGATATTCCAACCAAAATTTATGCAAGTTTCAAGTGAACATACCTTTTAAAAGCCATGCTTTTTAGATCATCATGTTCATAAATATTTCTCCTAACATAACTATAAATTTATTAACCTATGAGTCTAAAATTTTGGCCTATACCCTCCTCATATATCTTCTCCACAAGGTTTAACCAAATTATAATGTTCCAACAAAAATTGATGGTAACTTTCCCTAAACTTGTTGATTTTGTCCCTTTTAAAAGAACGGACTTGTATGACCTTCCATGTGTCCAAAGGTTTTTAGATATATTTTTAAACTTTGGATATGAAATACTTTGTTTTGTTCCCTTTTCAATACAACTAGTGGAACTCAATTTCGATCTTTCTAGAATCATATATAATTATTTACCATGAACACTTGTTTGAGACTAGTTTCAATACTAGCAAAAAAACCCTAACTTCCTTAGCTTGTAATAGAAAAGTGTAGTGAACAAGAATCTAAAACATTTACCAAAGATAATTTATTGCATTTTCTAAGTGTCTTGATAATTTTTATTTCTGAAACTCTCATCAAAATCATTATAGATAAAATGGAAAGATGACTCATTTCGATGAATTCAACCAAGAAATATAATCTCTATACAAATTCTACATACCCAATGCCCCAAATAGAATATAGATAGAAATAAAAAGAGATTCCACATGCTTAGAATGATAAAGATTTAATGAATAAAATACATCTTAAATGGAAAACCTCCTTATATAATATATCCAAAGTATATCCAATACACAAGACAATATACCCATACACTTAATATATCCAAAGTATATCCAATACACAAGACAATATACCCATACACTTAATATATCCAAAGTATATCCAATACACAAGACAATATACCCATACACTTGCATATCCTTTATTATAAATATGAGATAGAGTGGACATGATATATTCTACCACTAGGAAAACATAACATAACTAGAACACTAAAAATGAATGATGCATAGTGCCCTAATAGGGTCCATGATTATTTGATGGAAAAATATAGCCAATATTATTAAGCCAAAGAATTTTAAACCGGAAAGGAGTAGGTCCACAATCATATTCTTATTTTAGATTTAGGAGAATAGTATTATGATGTGAAATTAAACAAAGGAGAATTTATGACTTAATGATTACGTTTTCCATATGGAATGAGCTTTAGAGGAGAATTTACGACTTCATGAGTAGATTTTCCATAAGGACTGATATTTGTAGGAGGAATATATCTAGTCTTTCCATTATATACCTGGGCCCAACCATTAATTCATTAAGTGTACTTTGTTATTTTTTATTTGGGATCATACACATCCCAATCTATGATTAAATTATCCATAATTTCTCTAAAAATATCCCTAATATAAGATCCCTTTCACCTCCTTGGTGGACAAAGGACCATGTTCAAATATCTAAATATTATCTAATTAGAGCTTGGAATGAAGTCTTGAAAAGATCTCAAGGTGATCTAATAATCATATTTTATCACTTGTGAACTAGGACAAAAATATTAAATAATTGGATATGCTTACATGGCCGCTTGATGGAAAGTAGCACATACACCAAATGTTGGGAGACATGAATTTGTAGAGACTTGATTGATGATTGATCCCAAATAATTCATATGGATCTAGATGCCTCACACACTAACCACTATTTTTTATTTGGGATCATACACATCCAAATCTATGATTAAATTATCCACAATTTCTCTAAAAATATCCTTAATATAAGATCCCCTTCACCTACTTGGTGGACAAAGGACCATGTTCAAATATCTAAATATTATCTAATTAGAGCTTGGAATGAAGTCTCGAAAAGATCTAAGGTGATCCAATAATCATATTTTCTCAATTGTGAACTAGGACAAAAATATTAAATAATTGGATATGCTTACATGGCCACTTGATGGAAAGTAGAACATACACCAAGTGTTGGGAGACATGAATTTGTAGAGACTTGATTGATGATTGATCCCAAATAATTCATATGGATCTAGATGCCTCACACACATTAACCACTGTTCCTTTGTTTTTCTTTTCCATGGGTTTCTTGACATTTCTAACATTTGAGCTTCTTCATGTTTTGTTTCCTAGAGGAGGATTATATCTAATTTTTTGGAGAGAATTAAATTTCTCGAAAATTTGTGTTTTTCCTTAGTGCCCAACCCTTTACAAATATAGGATAAGACCTTCATTATTTATTGATTGGGATTTTGGATCCATTTCCAAAGACAATCTCCAATATTGATGGAGATCCTAGGTTCATATCCTTATTTGTTGCTTATTCACTCTTTTCCTTGTTGGTTTTGAAACCTTATTCTAGTTGGGTTCATTCCATTTCATTTTCTTCTTCCTTTTGATACTATTAATAATTTTATCCTAGTCATGCTACCACAAAGGGAGGATAGTGATTTTTCTAGGGATACAAGCAAATGTGTAGTGCTAGGGGTAGAAGAACGAAGAGGAGGAACAATATATAGAAAAGGATGGATATCGAGGGACAATATGGGTGAAGTCTCAATCAAGGAGGATTGGGTAAATTGATGGAGGGTTGGGTATAAGGGTTAAGTAATAGGAGTGGAAGGGAATAGAAGGGGTCACTCAAAGATGGAGATTTAAAATCTAGTAAAGAAAGAACATAAAATTTAATAAACAACATAGAGGCCTTTCCTTTGTAAGGAGGGGAAAAATAGGGGCATGAGTACTTAGTACGAGATTATATCGTAATAGCCTTCCATTAATTAGGGTTCACAAATGGAGGAAGGGGAGGATTAGTGAGCTTGCAATCCTTGGAAAAATTGCCATATTCATGACAAGAATAGGCAGAATACGACGATGTTTTTGTTTTTTATAAGTGTAATTATTTGCACCTATCAATGTTTTTTTTTGTAAGACTCGTACCCACATAGTTTTGAACTAGTGACCTTACACAAGGAGTACCTTAATAGTACACTCATTCAACATCTATTCTACGCCCCATGGGCAATTTGCACCTATCAATGTTATTATAAAATAATGTTTTCATAATATTCCATAATAAAGTGACATATTTGTAGCTTCATAGAATGGATATGCCCACACACTCTTTTCAAGCCACATAACTCAATAAGCCAATAGGATTTTACTATTTACCTTTCAGTAAAAGAAGATTATTTGAAACATAAGTTTAGCCTTAAATTTTATTCCTTGTTACACAAATGGTTGACATTAACCTTCTTAACCATAAATAAAATTTGGGCCCCGATTAAATATAAAATTATATTCTTCTCTTACCTTATTAGTTCAAAATCACGACACACTTTTTTGAAAACATATAACATTTCTTTGGAGTAATTAAAACCATTTTAAAATGTAATTTTTCATGGTTTGACATATTGTAAGCATTTTCTCAGCAAGTATATTTTACATTGAAAATTTCAAGTAAACACTCATCCATCATCAAGGGGATAAATAAATAAAATAATAAAATAATTTATTCATTAATATTATTTTTTCAACTAATCAAGGTATAAAAAACATTAATAACTTAACCAATTAAATTCAAAAGAATTTAAGAATAACACCCAAAATTAATAAAATTTTAATTTGAATATAAAATTTTAACCAAAAGATTAAATTAAATTAAAACATTAAATTGGAAAAAAAAAAATATATAAATTGCAATAGAAGCAATTTTAAAAATAACATTTAAAACTAATATTTATCTATTTTAAATATGAACTTATAACCAAAACATTGAATTAGATAACAAAATACATATATCATTAAATTAGATAACAAAATACATATATCATTGCCACCTCTAAGGAAGAAAAATAGTAAAAATTTTAAATTTTTATTATAAATAATTTGTATTCAAATATAAAAGTATAAAAGTGAAAAAGTGTACATGAAAGAAGATATAACTTTAACATGTTAATATAACATTGACATTATAACTTTATTCTAATAAAATAAAACTTTACAATAATCTAATACATATTGGAAAATGAAAATATATCTCATAATTAAAGCTGGAGATCTATCAACATCAATTACTAAATGAAAACAAATCTCATGATTATAATAGAAGATCCATCCACATCAAGTAGGAGATCCATCAACATCCAATAACTACTTGATAATGGGATTTCTTTGTTTCACATCTATGTTATTCTCTTTTAATCATAAAAGTAACCAACATAAAAGTGACCAACAAAAAATAATGACCCAACTCATATTCATAAATTACAAATCCAACACACCTACTCAACTTGTTGTAGTTGTAAAGAAAGAATATGAATATGAAAAAAGACCTACATATGATAAATGCATGGGATCCACACATAAATTTGTATTGTTAGTGGTGTGTGTATAAAGCTTGATACATGCACCAATAAGCTGTCACACTCTCTCTTTTCAAAGTTGAGTAGCTCTTCAACACCTTTGACTTATATTCATGGATCCCTCTTCCTGTTCAACATATCTATTATAAAGATGGAAGATGAATTCAAAAGTACAGGTCTCCCTTACAAAAGGAATGGAAATAGAGGAAAGACGCCTCTTAAAGATTTTAGAAAGAGGGTTAGATTCACCATTGTAGCGTTCTTGCTTCATTGTGGAAAAGATAGGCTTTAACATTGAAATATAAAATTTCTCAATAAGTCATTTGTCTCCATGTTTAATCAATAACTAAAGGAAAAAATGATTGAATATCCTTAATGATGGTGAAGTGGTCTCACTCAAAACATTGGAAAAATAAAACATAAAGCATGGACGTAGTTCCCAAAACCAAATGAATGTCCTTTTGAGATATCAAATCTTAGCACAATACAGTGAAACCGAGCATGAATTTGAGTAATCAAATGATTAACCATTGAAGTTGCAGGGTAATGATGCATAGTTCGTTTTGCATTTTGAGATCAACTTGACATGTAACCATCACTCTTCAACAACCTTTTACCTTTTACCTATATGCCTTAGCTTTCTCTTAGCGTTTTATGGGACTAATTTCACAACGTATTTTCGAGTTAGGTTACACTCTTATTAGGTATCACACGATAGGTAAATAGATCACCTTTTTTATTGTTACTTTTTTGTTTTGTACATGAAAGCATCAATACGATGGGCAACAAATGTTTTAATATTGGTATAATATTTAAATTTAATGAGTTGGAGAAAAATTTAACTGACAAAATTGAATTAATAAGTAGTGAATTTTGATTTTGAAAATGTAAATCTTAAATACAAAATTGGATTTTAAAATATGAATTTTAATTGTGAATGTGTGGATTTTGAATAAT
Organism: Larix kaempferi; assembly: GCA_027924585.1. Taxonomy (NCBI): domain Eukaryota; kingdom Viridiplantae; phylum Streptophyta; class Pinopsida; order Pinales; family Pinaceae; genus Larix; species Larix kaempferi. Next base: position 24,395,592 of record BSBM01000001.1, read on the forward strand.
TTTGATTAAATATTGTAAATTTGAAATTCAAAAGTGTTAATTTTGATTATGAAGTTCTAAAAATCTATTCTAAAAGTAACAATAAAGAATTGGTACAATGTGTATTTGGATTTCAATATTTTGAACTTGTTTTCTAATGTATATATAATATATAAATCCAAGATTAATATGCAATTGTCAACAATTTTTTTTTTATGTGCATACATAATATCGCAATGACTTACATTGTCAAATATATCAAGATAGAAGAGATGTAACAAAATAAAAATAAGTGATAACAATCATTGCATTGTAGAATTGTACTTTTGCAAAAGTATATTAAAGCAACATACAACAAGGTTCCATATAAACAAAATGACAATTATGAGTCAATCCATTTTACCAACTCTATAACGTCCCCTTCCATCATTCCATACCACGGAGGGAACATGAATGTAACAGGGGGGGTGTTTGATTCTTCCCCAAAGCCATATGACTAAATTTTTGCCATTTAAATAAAATGTATACTTGAATTATACAACGGAATTAAAACATAATAATACATACACAAACTGGAATGCATCAACACATATATCACAAACAGAGGGTGAATCAATATGCAAAGAATCAATCCCATTCTTATGCTATGCACGGAATTCATATCAATTCCATTAACATGAATAATTAACATTCAGAATTAACACATACAGAACACAGAATGCATATAAATTTAACCACAGAGAATACTTATCTTTGAGATGAAGCTGTCCAAACAAATGGCTATGCGAGAGCAATGTTCCACCCAACCATAGATCTCTGTCCAGCCTATATTCTTTCAGTTGAGAGATCACCCCCGAGTTGGGTTGTGTATCCACTAAGGAGGAACTAAACAGGCTCACTCATTGCCATGGTTTCACTCAACAGCTATGCTAAGCCAACACACAGTTGGGTTTATCAAGCATACAAAAGACAAAGAAGGGAAATGCTAAGCCAGTGAGCTCATCCACAGAGCTATAGGCATCTCAATTAAACTCAACATTTATGGCACCCACAATACGTACCACACCCAACATAAGGAAGGTCCCCTTCTTTGCTGCACAGTCCTTCAGGCGTCCCTTCCCTCCAGTGCTCTTCAGGGTGGGCATAGAAAGGTCCAGCTGCTAATTCCTTGAGATTCTAGCCTTCACTGGGTTTATCAATCAAACCCAACCTCTGCTCAGTCATTCACACTTGGATTTCTCACAGTTTTGTTATCCAATAACTCAATCTCGTCACTTCATTTCTGGGCTGTAAAAACTGGGTTTTCCAATGGATTTCAAGGTATCTAATACTCTCAATTTCGCCCCAAGGTTCATATCTATGAATCCCCCATTGGATTTCAGTGTCAAATACCAATTTTGGGTGTTTTTGGCTCTTCAAAACGTGGGTTCTTGCAAAGTTGCAATTTCTGGTTATTCTCATTGCTGGCAATTCGTAATGGATGAAAATTGATGCTTGGTTTTTCAACAATGGAATGAGAATGAGAAAAAATCCATTCCCATGAGGTAGAGTGACTTGTGGTACAAGAAAACAAAGCCCATACTCTGCCATACGAATTTCTGGGCTGCCCATCCTCCATTGAAGCCACGGACTGAATTCTTCAACAACTTCCTTACAACAGAAATAAATGTCAGCAAGAAAAGTCAAATGGATTCTCACAATGACATTTGGTAGCATATAGTTCACCCCCACAACCCCCTCACCACTCCCTAGTGGAATACACATGGCCCCTTCTCATTCGTTGCTCCCATAGCCAGTTTTGGTATTTTATTGCAATATCAAATATTTATATCATTTACAATATTCCATGGCTTAATAGCACATGGGTAACAAAATATCAAATGCTTGTCCATTTAAATAAAATCCGAACATACAATAGTAGGGCCTTGGCCTTGAGATCCACGTTAGGGAAACATACATCGCATGTATACAATATTTACATTAAAAGCCAATATTTCACAAGGGCCAAAATTGGGGTATTACAAACTTACTCAACTTAATTGCAAGAATTATAACTTGTTTATTGTAGAAAAAATGTTGACAAAACCCGGATCTTGGGCCATGATTAAAAAAAAAAAAAAAAACTTCAATGTTTTTACTGATTTTTCATTTCTTGCATAATACAATTCATTAAAAGATGACAAGTATAAAAGTTATTTATTCAAATAAAATGTTGGGATCACTCTCAATCTCTCTATTATTTTCAACATGCTCTCAGTGTGCCTTAATTGCTTCAAATTCCTTCCCATTTAGTTTTATTATCTTGCCTTTCAATTTTTTCTTTGGTGACCATGCTTATAATGATGATATTTGCGTCGATGGACATTATTCCTTCTATTCTAACAATCCATTGTTGATTTCTTTTTAACAATTTTTGTACATAGCTTTATTTTCTATTGATGTTCTTGTAGACTTACACCAACGAATCACTACCTTGTATGCCTCACTAGTAGTATTTGAATCTCTATAGGAATTCCCCTCTACCCTACCCAAACATATTTTAGAATGAAATTTTAGTGATCATGTTATGAGAATTTGTCCCTCAACAACATCTTCTCTTGAAGAGAATTCATCTATGGGCTTGTTACATAGAGGTCCAATGAAGCGATCCTCAATAATGTGGACATTATCCCTAAAGTGGAATTCCATGACTTCAAGTGTGGGTTGAATATGCGCATTGATTATTATTACCTACAATGTGGATGGCCAAAAATTATTTCTTGAGTTGTCAATGTTACAAAGGGTGTGTCCAAATCTTTTAAGATATTCTCCCAATATATTTAATCTTAGGATGGCAATATTGTTCCTCTCCCTTTTCAATCCATTTCTCATAGAATAAAATATATGTTTATAATCCTTTCTTTACTTCTTCCATATCAAAAATTCTCTTTACATGTAGATTTGAAAGTTGTTGTTTCCCCATAGGTAGGTTCATTAAGTTTCATAATCCCTCTTTATTCCTTTAAGTTTCATAATTACCTTCAACATACATGACCAAAATATTACAATGATTTCATTTCCAAGGAATGAAAAATATATATGCAATGACAACTTAAAAAAACCCAATGCTTATGTCGCAACCCTAGGGCACACACCCTCCCAATGCCTAAATTCTTATTTTTCTATCGTTAGTTGTCATGTGGCACCACCTATCTTTTAGCATAGGGGATTGGCCTCCCGCACTTACTTGGAAGTAGGCTATGCCTCTTCACCTAGAGCATTCCCATGCCTTCACTATAGGCTACTCTTCATTGAGCATGTGGCTCCTAACAGGATTGCCCAACTTTAGACTTAGACTTATGTTTTGTGTTGTCTTTACTTTACCCAATTATACTTAGCAAATATGGAAGTTTAACAAAAAGGAACACAACACATATGATGGGTACCCAAATTGTGCACTATAAATTCCTTTTATTATTGAATATTATACAACAATACAATGAGGAGGAGGTGTGGCCCACATATGGCCAACCATCGTGACCTTAGTACAAAGGGGGTCTAACACAAGGATGCAACTCAGGTACAATGGACAAACCAAAATTCTGCACTTCCCTTCCCATCGCCTCTCTATCTTCCTACCGAACCTCTACCTTCTCCTCATAAGCCTACCTGCCCACAACACTTGGTCTTCAATAATGTGTCTTCGGTGAATCGGTGGCATCTCTTCCCCATAGGATAAGCTTACACTAAGACTTAACTTACCCATGAAAGCTCTACCTCAGACTTGCAAACCCTTGAATTTGAACTTTGTTAGAATACTCTTGAGCCTCTTCCATGGATAATTTTAGGAGCTAAATTTAACCCATGGGCTAAATTAAGGGGGTTGCAAAAATTTATTGGGCTATTTTCTTATATGGAAAGGGTTTTTTTCAGCTAAAATATATTCGTCCAATATTTATTAAAAAATAAATAAATCCAAAATGAATAGCCTCCTGTATATTAATGAGGAAAATGAAAAAACTATTTTCGCCCTAGCAAAATCTCCCTTCGATCTAGCTTTCGCCCTCGATTTCTAGAGAAAATCGAGTGAAATCATTCCTTCTCCCCCGATTTTCGGTAATGGAGGCTCCCAAGAGTTATTTCACCCTTCATTTTCCCTGTAATGTAGGCATATAGTTTCATTCATTTGGATTTTTAGTCAATTTCATGTTGATACCTTCTTTCAACCCTCAATTTCTAGCATTGGAGGGAAAATTAGGGGTGATTTTGTCCTATATAAAGACTGTAGCGATTCATGGTTCATCCACATTGGATTGCACTTGCAAGGTGAATATTATGGTTTATGCGATTCCACTTTTCATTCTTAGTTTTCTCGACATTTTAATCTTTGTGCAACATCTCCATTACCAAAATATTAGGTCTTGAAGGGGCATGCCTCACATGCAATTGATCATAGAATACAGACTTGCATCATGCTTTTTATCCAATAATTAACGCAGTATTCTTTTTATCATGTTTTTTATGCTTTTTATCTGCAATGACAATAGATTACTATAATATAAAAAATTTTGTTATCATTATTTTTAACATGGATGCTTTTTAAGGCCTGTTGAATTCTAGGGCACTCTTGATTCTTAGGGCTCATTCGGTGTTGTTAGGATTTTCATCTATCCTAGGATTATTGGTTTCATGAAAGCGTTATAGAGCTCACAAAACATGATTTATTTTATGCCTTGTCATGTTTAAACCATTGACTAACATTTATACATTATTAGTGGTTGCTACTCTTGATGGAGAGATGCCACATGGCTTTTATATCAAACTAAATTTGAACCAGTTGTTTAAAATGTGCTTTTATTAGGATCTTGCTCTGCAATTATTATTGGATTTGAGGCATTCATGAGAGTGTGTATGTTCATTTTTTTTTGTTATTTTTGATGTTTGGGATGTTTGCAATATAAATGAATGCACACTGATTATAACAGTGGGGCTACAATGGAATGGTCATTAATTTGGAACTGTCTTCCTGTAGAGTTGTCCAAAGTGTTCTAGTAGATTCTTTTATTTGTATTGATAAGTTCATGACTAGTATATTTTTTTATTTGTATTGCTAACTTCATCAATTTTATCTGTACATATTATATATAATCACAATATCTTGTATTTTGCATTCAACGAGGGTGCTAAAACAATTTTACCACATTTTGCATGCTTTCAAAAATTTCAAGGACATGGATACATACACCACCTTAGTTTATCCGAGAAAAAGTAATATTTAATGTAGTAGTTCTAATGATCTGCATGATGATGCATTTACGTGCTTTCTATTCTTGTTAATGTATGTTCTTATTTCTAATAACCATTGCAATTTTCTAACTAACTCTAAACATTCTAAATCAAATGACATAATTCAGATTTTGATTGTCAGCAAAAAAAAGGAAAACGTGGTATTTGTATCTATAAACATATAAGAATGTTATTTTTTTTCTTAGAGGGTAGCTTAAAAATGGGAGATTTGGAAAATAAACTAATTTGGAATTCATACACTATATTAAGGTTGTGGGTCTCGATAAGACTCCACGTTGTAATAATAGATTGTGGGTTCCATAATCACTCCACATTGTAAAGTGTTTGATTCTATTAGTTTGTCGGTCTTTCAAGATTTGGGTCCCCACATGTCTGTTGGACCATTAAGGGACGATATAACAAGTGGAGTCCCCACTTTCCCTGAATCTAGTTAGTGCAATTGTGTTTCACTAACACCTTCAGTTGTTAGTGACTGAATACTACTTGTGAAATGTATAAATAAATCCCTCCTCTCCTCATTCATGCATTTGTTCATTCAAGACTCTAGGAGTCGAGAGAGTCTAGAGTTGAGCTATGGTATATGCTCTTATATAGCACTACCTTATTAATCTACAAAATGAAAAGTTGAGTCCTCTCGACAAAAGATTCACCAAGACATTACAAGGTTTTATAATTTGATGAAATATTTGTGAATTTTTTACAATATTTTATAATTCTGTGAAATATTCGCCAAGATTTTACAAGATTCTATAATAGAATGAAATATTATCCAAATAATTATATATACATATTATATAATTGATAAAATAGCCTTCAATTTTTCCCATTTATTATACAAATAATTTGAGGTGTGTTCTTAAAATTATCCCTGGCCTCTTCTTCACCGTTGCTTCTAGCAGGAGGATGCTACTCACAAACTAGATATTACTTCTCTCTTCTGTGATCTTCTACATGTTTCCTTCACATCTTGGTGGACCCTTTCTTATAAATGAGGAGATATACCTTGTTTTGCATGTTCTCCTTCATAAGTTGGAGTACATTGCAACAACACTTTTCCAATGTTTCTTCTAAGGAATTTGATGGTGTCCACTTATGCCTACTAGTATACAACCATTTTCCCCTCTCTAGGTGTCTTACCACCATGCCTAGGAAAGTGAACCCATGGAAATTTTTCATTCTAACCAATGCCTTGCACACACCCAAGTGTCTCTTTGTCTTTCTGATGCCATTTCCCAGCACCTGCATCGTGATTCATGAAGACCCCTAGTTTATCATTTAAGTATTCTTACTCCATGCCAACTACAAAAGCCCATTTTTTATGCTCCTTTTCCAAAATCTCTCTTGACTTACCAAATACTATTTGTCACACACTTCACTTCCAAATGCTTCATCATTATGCACGTTCCCAATCCACCATTATATTTCCCAAGTATACCTTGCATGCTTCCCAACATGCTTGGTGTGTCGATATTTTCCTTGATTGTTCAAGGGTGTGTCGACTACCAATGTGCCTGAGACCGATGATGATCATGTCTATAGGGGTTCATCACTTTCCCCATGGAAGGGGCATTGCATCCTCCCCATCTCAAAGATGTTTTCATCCTCAATAAATTTGCAAGAAATCTTCTTGCTCTCGCATAATTGATGCTTAGAATAATGCACCCACCCATGGTCACCTCTAACCAATCCACACTATCTCTCGGAAAATGCTTTTATAATCAATGCTTTCCTCAAATGAAGCAACTTTCCCAATTCTTCCCACACTATCTCTTGGATGCCAGTGTTGTGGTTGTTACCTTTTTTGATGGAAACCAACTGCTACTAAAATACTCTTCCATTATTGTCGCAAATCAACCTTTGCAAGAAGGTTGTCCAAATTCTTATGTGTTTCACCCTTCTGACTTACTAATGTGTTTGTACTTAATCCATTCCTTCCATGCATATGCACATTGTCATCCCACGAGATCTTAACTAGTTGGATAACTAATCCAACCATCAAATCTATTTCACAAGAATGCACCTCCTCATGCCAAATATGGTCCTTTCCTTTTGTGTTTCAATCAACCTATAAAACTCTTCTCATGCTAAGGACAAATACACATAGTTACCTTTTCCCTCTACTACACTTAATAAAATTTCCACGACACCTTTCCAAAGGTTCCCAAAGCTCCACTTCCTACTCTCAGGTAGTTATCCAACCTCATGTTATTATCTATGAACATATTTTGGCAAGTGGCCATCCACACGAATGCCAAATAAAGTGTATTACTTTTTCTCCATGCGCAAGTACCTCAAAATTACATTCCTCTTCGATGTTCTATGACCCAATTCCTCTTATTGAGTGGGATTCAATTGGTGGTCATAAATCCCCATTGCATACCTACAAAAATACACAGTGGTTGTGGAGTCTATGTCCAAGAAGTCATCCTCTTCCACTACTATTCCCAACTGTGAGTTTTGACTTGCCTTTATGATGTGAAAAAGGTGCCTCCTCCACCTTCACAACTCTATACAAGAATTCCTCTTCTACCGATGCCTTTGGGATGTGTGAAAGTGTGTCTACCACCTTTGAAACTTGTCACTTGTTCTTCTTGTGTTACCATTTTCTTGGTTTAATCAAACCTTTTTCAGGTGGTTGGCCTCCATAATGTCCTCAAGTAGGTGCTGCAAGTCCTCTTGTTGGTCATCATGAAAATGAATAAAGCCCAACTTGTGCAAGGGTCCATGGCCTAGTTCATTATCCATGCCACTATCTTGCAACCAAGGGCCTTGTTGGGTAAGTTCATATCTGCATTGTTGTAACCTAACACTTAAAATTTTTTCCATCCTTGGTGAGGTATCTCTTTTCCCTAACTCTCCCTATGAATGACTATGCATGCAATGATGTTTGTCATGGTAAGTGTCTTTTCTTCCAACCTTCATGATTGTTGCTGATGCAAGCGCCCCCTTTCCTCCAACATCCTTCGTCTGGTCACCCAAAGTACACGATAGTTCAGTCTTCTCCAAGATCCAATCCACCAATATATACAATGCAACCATCCTCTACTATGTATGGTATCTACTCACATGTGCACCCAAGGCTACTTTTCCCAAACTCAAATTATCTTTATACTATGTGATGAAATAAGGAAATTATGGAGTCTCTTTATACATTCTTAGCATCCTTCCCAACTTCCTTGTAGTGATCATTGCCACACCACAAGTCTCAACTTCACCTAAAAACATCATACAATTCTCATGAGGAACTAAAACAACTTTGGAAATATTGAGGAAGTATTTCCCCAATATCACTACATGGTCATCCATTGGAGCTACCATCAAGTCCAAACTGTCAAATCACTCCCAAACCTTTAATTTTGTGGAATGAATTACTTTTGTTGTTGGATTCACAACTAAGTTCATCACCTTTAATGAGTCCAAGCTCGACTCTGGATTACAATTAAAATTTATAGTAATTAGTTTACTCACAAATTTGTGGGTTGCAACAAATTCAATCAGGGTTTCCACCTTCAATCCACTCAATATCACATTAAAAAAGATGAGGTCATTTGGGATTCCATCTTGTGAATCTTTCATATGACCCACAACAAACTTTCCTAGACCTATTTTCAAGGCACCTAGAAACTGCATTGCTTCCTTTTAAGTATATTTTACTTCGATTGTACACCCAATTCTATTTTCTTCACAATTGATGTTGGTCATCATTTATCCTCTTCCAAGCCTTCCAACCTTGGTTTCAAAGGAAATTTAATGGAAAAATAGTTTTGTGAACAAAGAAAGCAAGCAACATAACTATCTCTGGACTTGAGTAACTTTCATTGCGCCACTTCTGCAAATTTGGCCTCCTTTCCTCCGAATGATTCCAACCTCTACTCCAATATTTCTACTTGTCCTACCAAAATTTTCACTTTTTGGTACAAAGCTTCAACCTCCGCATAAGTCAAATCTTGTTTCCTCATATTTGAAAGGAACATCTCATGGGTCTCATGGTACCAATATTCTTGTTCCATATATGCATCTTCCATATTTATCTTTCAAGAATCCCTCTCTACACCATGCATGCCACAACCCCCTAGGAAAATTTGAAGAGTATCTTATCTACCAATCCATCACCTTCTTTCTTTGATATCCTTCAACCTATCATTTCAAGTATCTTCATCCACCGACATGAATCTTTATTGGAACTTTATACCCACTGAGTAGTGGAGAAGTATTTTCCTACATCGAGGGAACAATTGATGCGCATTATTTATGGGATGTACACATTACTGATGGTTTTTTCTATTGCTAATAGTTGTTTCATGTTGTCGATGGTAATTTGATGACAACAGTATCTACTGTTATCGATAGCCGCTGCACATTGTCGATGGACTCTTCCCATGACACAAGATCGTGCTTCACATTGAAATTCCTACTTGTGTCAAACCCTTTACTGAACCTATTTTCTAACTCAATAGTTATGATACCAACTGGAACAACCCTAGGGAATGGACCCTCCTAGTGCTTGAAATTTTTCATTTTGGTCCCTAGTCATAGTGCGACACCACTTGTTTTTTGACATGGGGACTTGGCTTCCACCAATTCCTCAACAGTGGATTATGCCTCTCCACTTAGACCATTCCCATACCTTCAATATAGGGTACCATTCATTAAGCACGTGGTGCCTACTAGAACTACCCAACCTCGGAATTAGACTTATGTTACGTGTTGTATTTTACTTTACCTCGTTATACTTAGCGAATATGACAGTTTAACACAAAGGAACACAACACATATGATTGGTATCCAAATTGAATATAAACAAGTGTTTTTATTATTTTAAAATGTACAACAATACAATGAAGAGTAGGTATTACTAGCTTCCTTGGCATTAGTACAAAGGGAGTCTGGCACAAGGTTGCAACCCAATTACAATAGAGAAGCTATACTTCTGCACTACCCTTCTTGTCACCTCTCTATCTACCTACCACACCATTTCCTACTCCCTACAATCCTATCTACCTGTAGCACTTGATCTTCAATAACATGTATTTTGTATCATCTCTTACCCACAGGTTAAGATTACCCTAAGACTTAGCTTACCAATGAGAGATCTACCTCAAACCTACAAGTCCTTCAACCCAAACTTGGTTGGAAGACTCTTGAGCCTATTCTTTGTCCTTTCTTCCTATAGGACGATGATATCCAAAAGCTAGGTCTTTCTTTTCTCTTATGTTCTCTTTCACTTAATGACTTTTCCTCTCAGCACACCCTTCATTATATAGGAGGAGAGTTACCTTGTTGTGCACGTTCTCCTTCATAAGTGGGAATATGATGTAACAACACTTTACCAATGTTTCTTGTGAGGAACCCAATGGTTTCCACTTATGAATACCCATGTACAACCATTTTACCCTCACTTGGGTGTCTTACCACCATTCCTAGGAAAGTGGACCCATGGCCCTTTGTTTTTCTAATATATTCCTTGCACACACCTAAGTGTCTCTTTGTCTTTTTGACATGCCCTTTCTTAGCACCTACATCATGAGTTGTGAATTCCCCCTTGGCATCTCATGCAAGTCCTCTTACTCTGTGATGACTATCAAATCCCCTTACTAATGATACTTTTTCGATGCCTATGTCGCCTTACCAAATCCTCTTGGTCTCACACCTCACAATTGAATGCTTCATTAATGTGCATGTTCCCAATCCGTGATTATCTTGCTCGATGCTAACTTGCATGTTTCCTAGAACATCCGATGGGTGGATCTTTGCCTTGATCACATATGGATGTGCAAACTACCGATGTGTTTGAGACCAATGATGATCATGTCAACATGGGTTCATCTCCTTCCCTAAGACAGGGATGTTATAGCTTCACTCTCTACAATGTATCCACCATGATTCCCTAGTTTTTGGCATATTCTAGTTTACATAAACATCGTAGTTACTCTCACTAATGAAAATGATAAGATATAAATCTTAATCTATTTGATGGTGATAAATATATTCATTCTTGGAAAATGAAATCGACTAGCAATGGTCATTAAAACAAAAATATCTTGACAATTGCCTCCTAACTAGTAACAACAAAATTGAGTTAACTTTGTTTATAGTATTTTTTCCAAGAAGAACACCAAAATCACATCCTTCTCACTTATTCATATTGTAAAAAAATACCCCCATAATCTTGGTTTCATTATGATGCAAATGAGTTAGATGCACCTCTGCAACCCACACTTTCTTATTTACCACCTCACATGCATAGGTGGTATATCTTATTTGTCATTGGGACTTACAAAGGTTATGCTCACGACCACTATTAGTAGGATTTATTGTAGCTATCAATAGATTCAAGTCTCCATTCTCCACAAATCATCCAAATTCAAATTAAGAACTAATTTCTCTTAAATAAATGTGGCTTTAGAAATTTTGGATTCAATGATCCAAAATGGATCATTAAATTAGTTTTCCTTATGGAATTTTATGGAGTAGTCAATTTTGAATCATGAACTTGTAGAGGTAGTTTCAAAATAGAACTTGAATTTCCCAATTTTGGGTTTTGAACTTTTGAATCTCATTTCAAGAATTTCCAAATATTTTTCCCATCCAAATCCTTATGGCCATTGTAATACCCCCATTTTTTACCCTTGCAATGTACTAAATCAGATTATGTAAAATGATGTAAATATGCCAGTATGGATTTCCAGTGCGGAGCTCAAAGAAAAGGCTTGACTAATGAATGTCTGGGAATGCATAATGTACATATTTCTATATGTCCATGTCGTGTGATTGTCATGTTGACTCAAAACCTATGCAATGTAAATAAAATGGTTCAATATGGCCATGTAAAGAGAACTAGAGGGGCAATGATTCCATTGGAGGGGAAGAGGAAACGGGGCCCACGGGAGATTAAATCATCTTTTTCCAAGTGTCATCCTTAGAACTCATCCATTTGATTCCATGTTCCTTAAATAATACAATTACTTCCTTTTGACTTATTAAATCCAATCACTAAATGCATGTGTCCGATTGGTAAGGAAAATCTTCTCATGTAGTTATGGAAGTATGGGATGAATATACTTCTATGAAAATTGTAAGAGTCTTTCCTTCTATGGTTAGAAGTAATGTTAGTTGTCCTTTTACCATCCTCTCATATCCATTGGAGTCTATCAATCATTCTTCATGTATATTTTACAACACATGGAGTTTTCATGTTGTTTTCTCCATAGCCAATAACCAGACTATGAAATTAACTAGAACTTAGCATTATGAAGAGGAAAATGTAGACATTAGAGTGAAGAGGATGGTTGTAGATGAGAATAGAGCATAGAGGTTGGGAAAGAAGGAAACTTTACCCATTGTGTATTTGTTTCTGCTTGATGGTTGAGAATCCATGAATTGATTTTATAGGAGGCTCTCCAATAGCATACAACAGGTTGGAATCTTTCCATACACACCATTACGCATTATAAGGGTTGGATTTCCTGGGGGAATTATGGAGTAGTGAAGGGGAAATGACTTCATTGTGTTGTGTGGGGTAGTATAAGAGATTTGCATGGATGACATGGCTGAGTGACATTCTTGTAATTAATAAAAAGATTGGAAAAACTTGTTAAAATTTTATAAAACCCAACGTTTCAGACAAACAAAGTGCATCCATCATCAGGGGATCACAATACAATTATTGAGATGGTTTGATTTTTATGAGAGAGAGAAATTATAAATAGTAATGATGCATGAGGACTGAACATGTTGGTTAAGCCTCATTAGTATTAATAAGTATTTGGTTTATTACAGGTTTCCATGAGTCACTTATTCTTAGCCCATCATTCCTATTTAGGGTATTATTATTATTAGTAGTATTAATAAGACTTCAGAGTGTCCGCAACAAATTCTGTAACATAGCCTTCTAGTACACTATCGAGCCAAAAGTCTACTGCTCTTGAGATTGGGCTATCCACTGCTTTAAGTATCTGAATCAGTTCTAGAGTCCACACTGTAGGTTCTCCACCTTGAAAGCAATTTTTATGTTCTGCGAGTCTTGATATCCACTCGTGTAGCTCGTTCCCGAAGGATGGGAAGAAAACTTCATGTATGTCAGAGAAAATATATCTCTGTAACCACTCTTTCGTAGATAAGTGCAGATGTCGGTTTTATTTCTTGGCAAAATTCTCCTCTGTCTTAGTTACCCAATTATGTATCTCTGACTGCTCGGGATTCCAGTTGTACCATAGCACATCACCAGTTCAAGCGCGGAAACAGAACCATTTGTTGGCTTCTTTCTTCTTCTATGTATTTTTACTTAGATCAGACTCGGATTCAACGCAGTTCTTGGTCCAACAAAACCCCTTTTCACCGGCCCTTTCGGCAATAGCCTGCGAACAGACTGAGGTCTCACCTGAGGCGAATTTATGGGGTGGCTGCAGAAGCATGTTTCTACAACTAGGTGATGCGCAGCTATTAAACTGGTATGCTGAGCGAAGTCACATCTACTTCGCATCCACTTCTTGTACTACAACGCACTCTGGAGTTGCGCTCACAGGGAACTACATGATGCAATGCAACAACTCACTTTAGGATTCCACTGGGGGATAGTTATACACTCTACAGGATCCATTGGATTAGTGTCACCTATGCAACTACGCATTCCACATACTTAGAATTACTTGTACATTCAGTTATATGTGTTCGATACTTAACATATTATTCTTATCGATCATACATGTGAACATACATATAAAAGAAGGAACATACATGAACATAAACATAGACAATCTCACAGATGCATTCACACAACACAAGTATTTACGTGGTTCACCCCCAGAATGGGAGCTACGTCCACGGGAACAGTTATTTATATTAATGGGAAGGGTTAACAGTTCTAGTCTGCGCACACAGTTGTAGACTCTTCTCTCTACAATGGGTCTCTGCGCACATAGTTGTAGAGCCTCTTCCTTTCTTCTTACTCTTACAATACTTAGTCTTTCATCAAAACCCCCAAGAGACCAACCCTTCCCTTACAAAATTTCCCTTTTTATAGATTGTGTGCAAGGGTCGCATCTTTACAATCATTATGGGCCGAAAACCCTATAGTACCCAAAAACCCCACAAAAATGGCACGGTTACCCCGCTAACCAAGCTTTTCATAACTCGACAGCTACTTCACTTGACTTCGGCCGTCCTTCTGTGCCACTTCTGGCTCTGATGCTCTTTCTAACAGCCACAGTTCTGACCATGTGGCTCTGACTTCATACTGACATGTCCTTTTCAACTGCTCTGCTTCTTCTGTAGTTGTCAGTACCTCGTTTTGTTTATAATTTCCTTAGCTTCCCTAGCCGTCCTTAGTACTTTGTCTTTACTAAGGTGACAGGTCCCTTTCCTCTGAATTCGCGTTGCTCCTTGTCCTTTTCCAAGGATCTATGGAGTTATTTACCCAAAATAGGTCATTGCTGGGACTTGCTTCGCTTGTACTTCTTTCCAACAAAACTGTTGTGCTGGAACCTCGCTCCGCAAAATTGCTCCACTTGGGCCATGCCCAACAGCTCACCAATTTCCACCCAATCCACTCAATTGGTTGTCCCCATTCCCAATCCAGTTACTTCTCAATCAGTGCCCTTAGTCACTGTCCCAACCCACCTTCTTCCACCACTGAGGTTGTGGTAGATTTTGGGGAAGATGCAGTTGTGTCTCTTGATGATTATTTTTGGAGAAGGACTGAGAAAGCAGTTGTTAAGAGAGGATCTAAAAGTTCCAGGGAAGGAAAATTTGTTCAAGGCATTGTTCCTAACCAAATCATTTGGAAAAGGGAATCCACAGAGATCAAGAGAGAAGTTGTGGAGACAACAGCTTCCATGGGAGCCTTTGCTGGGGATAACTTTGACACAATTACCTCACTCAATAAGGAAATTTATGACAGAGAAGCCAAGATATAGGATTTGTAAAAAGAGAAAAATTATTTGGAACACCAGTACCAAACTCAGTTGCAGGAAATGCAAGCTCAATATGATTCTCAAATGCAGGATTTGAAGCAGGGGAATGAAGATTTAAATAAACAAGTGCAAACGGTTAATGAATAAGCTAATAGGTATTCCAAATAATTGCATACTGTGAAGCAACAACTTCAACAAGTTCAAGTTCAAACTGCTAGTTCTTCATTTTATAATTTAACAGAAGATGAGTTCAAATAATTTGCATTCAGAATCAATGATGATTATAATGAATTTCTTGTTGAGTTGTTTGAAGGCCTAAACCAGATCCAGGATGATTTTTGTGCATTATAGCATCAATCTGACATTCTATATGATCATATTCATAACAACAAAGCTGCTTCTAATGCATATGATGAAGTTCTGTATTAGCGGAGGTTTATTATAGACAAACTAGAAGGAATCCCAATTTTTGATAATGTCAAAATTAGAAGGATTCACATTTCTATTCATTCTTGGGAAAACATTTGTGAAGTGGTTGAATCCATGATTGCTGAAGGACAAAAGGCATGTAGAAGGCAATGGTTTTCTTCATATGATTTGCTGGAGCAACTTAAGTTTCCTGTCATGGATCAATTAGCCGATGCATTTCCAAAAAAACTCATGACTGCTAAGCTGGAGAAAAGGCATGCACAATCCAAGGAACATATCGAGCAGCTGAAACAAATTCATCTCAAATACATCAAAGAATCAATTGAGTTGCCGACTTCTTTGGGATTGAATTTTAACGCATTTTTGCAAGATTGGAGCAAATTCAGAAAAAAGGAGGTTGAGTCTTTTCTATGTAAAGCTCATTTACAATTGGAACATGCAAAATACCATGATATTGATGATTTTTTAGATTTCTTTTCCAAGTGGAAGGATGCCCTAGCTCAATCCTAGCATGAATATTTGTACGATCCCTTATTTCATGAGATAAGATATTTTTTCAACAATTTGTAATTATTATTTAAGAAGAAAAAATCTCATGTAATAAGGGGGGACCACCAGGAAGAAGAGATAAGAGCATTCTGATGTACCAAGTATTTTGGAATATTCTGTAAAATCTGATAAATACAGTCAGTTTATTTTATCATGCCTTATGTCGGTAATTAGTTGATCAATGTTTCTTGATGATTATTTGGTTCCTTATTTCTTTTTCTTTCATTGGTTATTTTTCTTAAGTTACAGATCTATCGACATATGAATTAATGCAGTTTTTCATTTATTATTCATGTGAAGGACAACGTCACATGAAATATTTTTCTATGTTCTCATGTTCTTACTAATACTCTATAACTGGAAATTTACCTTTAGTCCGTTTTCAGTTAATTTATTAATTGGAATATCAACTTAATAAAAATAATTACAGTTATATTAACTTTAACAAAATTGAGTAATTGTGATTATCTTTGTTTTGCTAAAGCAACTGTTTATTGAGCTGATAAAATTGTCATTTGTTAGATTGATAAATGCCAGAATTATTAGTGCAATTGTTCCTAAGATCTTTATCTTTTCTTAACATCTTATTAGTTTAAATAATTAGTTTGTCTTACTTGTTTTCTTTCCACTATTAATTAATTCATCTTATTTAGAACTGACAATTTTATTTAGGTTTTTCTCTCTTTAGGGAGAAATTGTATATTCACTCATAGAGTTCCAACGAAGGCCTAATATCCGTTGAGGTTAGTTATCCCAAACAACTGGGGACTAGGGTAAATCTCGAGTGGAGTCACTTGACATCCTTTGATAGTGATGATTCTCCCTTATGTTTGGAAGTTCCATACCTAATCAGTCTTGGCCAGTCAATAGCCCTCTATGAGCTAGAAGTGTTGATCAAAAATCGGTTTGTCGACTCCAAAAACTTTGTTGGAAAACAAAATAATCAATATCCTATCTATTTCCTCAAACAACCCTATAAACTACTTGCTCACATGTTATGTAGATTGTATGGGTTAGCCAATTGTTGTCTTTTTAAAATGGAATGGACTCCATTGCTTCATCATGTTGGGGATGTGTTCAATTGGGCATAAAAAAATTTTGTTACCATGAAGGATGCCATCATGCACGATGTGAAGGCTCCTCCCACAAAGAAGCTCGAATTTTATCTATCGACTTATATGTTTGATATAATGTGTTTATAATTTACATTCCCATCTATGAATTGGAAGTGGACCAACCAACTACCCCCATTTCATATCTATTGCTATGTTATGTGTGAAGACAATTATAAGGCTCACATTTATGACATATGTGACAACTTCTTCAGTGCTTTATATTTTTTCATTTACAAAACCAGTGCCCCATGTATTTCAGAAGATGCCAAGCACTTAGTATCATCTATGGGAGATTGGTACATTGGGGAATTATTTACATATATCAGAATCTGGGGGAGGTTCTATTCATCTGTTTCCCATATTTGTTCTTGATAGGATGGTATTATAGGATTTTTCCCATCAGACAATAGTTGATGGGATATATGGAAAAAAAATGCACCACTATGAAAAGGAATGCCTAGCCAAGATTTCCTTTTTACATTGGTCAGTTTTTAATTCAAAATTATGCTCATGCTTTGCTTTTAGAAAAGAAAAGAAAAAATGAACTCGAACTGGGAAAAGGAGTAAAAAGGATGCATGACCCCAAATGGATCATTGTGGATCATTTCACATAGGCTCATTTAAAAATCCCTTGTGTGCATGAAAACCAGCCTGATGACTCCATCTATATGAGGGCCAAAATTTTTGAGGAAGTGTTGACAAACATTAATGACCCCGATGAAAGGACTTTGCTCCATGAGGCTGAGATGTAGCATAAAACTAGAATACATATGGAAAGGAATCATATATTCCAGACTCAGGAGCCTAGCCTTGAGGGATGCCATGGAGGCTGATGCGGGCTCTTCTAAGTCAAATGAACATACTACTACAACACCAGGTGACAAGGAAAAACAACCTTTCATACCAGATCAAACCCAACACAAATTACATAAATTGAACATTTTGGGACAGAGGGCTGAGGCACTCAAAGGTAAATCATGTGTTTCTTCCCAGTCTTTTTTATCCATTTCCACTACTTTAGACCCTAATGTGCATGTAAAAGTTGAGAAATTATATTCTACCTCCATTGCAACAATCACCACAATTTATAAAACAACTCCCATTATCATCAACCTAGACCAATATTCACCTGATGACACATTCCATTCCACTCAGATCTCACAAGATTTCCCATTCCTTTCCTTTGTGGTTTCTACTATAATTGATGATATCCCCCCACCAAGGACGTAGGTTTTAGCCACTCAAGTTTCACTCTCTGTCTACTCCCAGTACAATTGTACGTACCTAGCAAGATCCATTCCCACATACTTTACCACACCAGGATACCGTGAGTTTAACATATTCTTTGCTCATCTCTTCAGCTACATCAACTGTACAAACTCAGTCAAGACAAACATCCAATGATATCCAATCATTTGATTCATTGTACTCTGTGCCTACCACCATTTTCCTTACTCAGTCAAGTCTTCCTCAACAAACTGAAATTATAACAACTTCAGGTTTTCCAGAGATATCACAGAGCTCATCACAAGTCCCTCCTACTTCAGTAATCCTACCACTCCCTCTTCCTAATCCAAGTGCCCTTATGCCATCTTTTCCTGAATAATCAACATATTTTGGAGAGGATATTGTAGTTTCCCTTGACAATTATTGTTTCAGCAGAAAACATAAAGTAGCCATTAGAAGAGGAACTAAAAGGCCAAGGGAGGGAGAAATCAATCCCGGGCCTATGGAAAACCATATCATTTGGAAATAAGACACATCTGATTTTAGAAAAGAATCCATTGAGATAGAATCATCTATGGGAGCCTTTGATGGGGCTAATTATGATACTATCTCAACTTTAAATCATATGATAGATCAAGAAAAGGGCAGGTGCAAATCTTTAGAGCAAGAGAAGGAGGTTTTGAGACTAATTTCTTAAAAGAAATTAGTAAATTGAAAGAAAATTTTGAAAAAAAAATTGCAGAATATCAGAGACAATGCCATCTACTCTTGGAGCAGAAGAAAGAACAAGAATACAAGCTTTTTCATCAATCCGAGGAGCTTAAATTTATAAAATAACGCTGGATCTTTTGAAATCTCAACCCACAAGTTCATAGTTTTGCAAATCCATAGCAGAAGAATTCAAAACTTTGGCCATTTCTGTTAATGAAGAATTCAAACAATCTCAGAAGATATTCTTTGAAGGCCTGGACTAGATTTAGGATGATTTCAATGGATTTGAGCATTTGTTAGACTTAGTTGAATATCACTTACAGAAATCAAATCGAAGTTGAAATCCTCTTCCACTGGAATTTTCAATATATTATGGTCCTCCTCTCATCTCCCAAGTCTTAAAAAGGTCATGAGATATGATTGAATTTGATAAGACAACTCATAAGTAGCAAATTTGTGGAATCCCCCTACAACCATTCAAAGCTCTACAACACATGGTTGTAGTTGGTCTACATAAATGCATAGAGATGCAAGGTTCAACATTCATTCATGTTATACCATTGGGGAAGATGTGGATTTCCTATCACATTGACCATTGACACATTCGGGAGTGCATCATGCATGGGAAGCCTCCATTGGATAAACCAATGGCTACAAGGTGTTGACCCTAGGACTTCTATGGAAACTCCTCTTCTCTTGGTGTTCAATGGGGTGCCACTAACAATATTGGGAACTAAAGAAGTGGAATTAGGATCACATAAAGGAAGATGTGTTAATAATGAAAACTATAGACTTTAACTAGTTTTATGGGAAAGGAAAGGGAAGATAAGGGTCACTATTTTCTATAGAAACTATGTAGATATGACCAACAACACGTACATTAACATCAACATACATTAATCAGACTTCTGAAGGAGAAATTGACAGGCAATTAAGCCTAATGGCAATTTTACTAGCTATTGGAACATGAGACAAAAGAGATAAATATTGGAGCAAACTTGGAGCTTTATTATTGACTCAAAATGTCAAAATGGACCATGTACATTAGAGTCGATGTGCTAAGAGAAGCAATGATAGCAACAACATAGAGAAATATAGAGCAAGAGGAGAAAAAGGAACTTGAACCTTAGGAAAAATTTGGGAACATGACACAACAGAGCCATAGTTTTAACTATTGGTTGGGATGGAACCCCAGGAAGGAAGCATCAACAGGCGAAGACAAGCGGGAGGAATTAAAACGTAGCTCGTGTCTTTCCTATGAAAGGAATGGAAGGAATGGAGGAAACATCAGTGTTTTTGTATTTGGATTTTGAGTGTGAGGAGTGAATCAATGGTGAAAATGAAAATCTGAGTGCAAAACCAAATGATTGTGGACAAGGGTTTAGAGTAAATTCTTAAACCTTCGAACCCAAATTTGAATTTTTGCATGGATTATTGAGTTTTTGATTTTCCCTGCACTGTGTAGATCTGTTGGGTGTTGAGTATGATTGTCATTGATGCCAAAAGTATTCATTAATGACCAAGGATATGATGATATGGAATGTATGATGATGTGGCATGTGAGATGAGTGTGAAAATCCATCTGATGGTGTTCTAGTACCTTCATGATGCCATTGTTACAATTTGACATCATTATATAAAGGTTTGACAGTTTGGTGAAACTCTGGAAATTGACTAAGTATTGGAAAATTGGTCTAAATTGCTCTAGGAATATACCCACCACCTTCTGTATTTGATTGATTAATTAATTATGAATGTAGATTGTTGGTTTGTGCATCCAACCATATGATTAGTTTTCCAAAACAATCATTGAGGGTGAAACTATTGGCTTGTCAAAAATGCCCTCTGGCATGATTTACATTGTCCCAGTAAAATGACTGCCAAGGAGAGAGGATGAGTTTGCAGAGGATGGAATTGAAATGGATGGAATCTACATGATGTCCCCCATGTTGTGGATGCTTCATATTTCCAATACTGGTGAAATAAAAATCACCTCATGATTGACTTAGGGTTTGATAAAATTGTCCAAGTGTTAAATCAGGGGTTTACGAGGCCATTTGCAAATGCATGCCAGATGCTCTCTCTGTGTCAATAAATTCAACAAATGATATGGATCTATTCTTTGTTGAATTTTCCATCCAGTCATGTTCTTCAACTTGGCAGGTCCATTTCTCACATGTGTGACTACCAGAGGTAAAAATCTGTTGTATAAGAAGAATGTCACTAGAAGCAATCCAAAAGGAAGAAGCTAAAACTCTTTTGTTTCTCTACAAATTTATAGTATAGAATGTTACAAATATGGTAACCTAGGACACATAGCTAGAAATTGTAAACTAGTGATTCCTATGAAGAATGACACCACAAATTCTCAAGGAAATGAGGAAAAGAAGGTTTGGAAGAAGAAGGAAGATGTGGATTGTTCATTAGCTCTATGTGCAATAGAAAGAAAAAAAAAATATATGGCATGTGGACAGTGGATGCTCAAAAAATATGACAGGAAACCCACACAAATTTATAATCCTAAAAAGAAATAAAAAAGGAAAAGGCACTTTTGGAGATAATATATTCTCTAAAATAATTGGGAAGGGTACAATGGCTCTTAGAGACAAAATGAAAGCTGACATTTTTTTGCTTGTAAAGAACTTGAAACCTAATATTTTAAGTGTGAGCCAAACATGTGATCAAGGACACATATGTATATTCGATTCCAAGAAGTGTGAAATCATAAGAAAAGATTCAGGAAAACTTGTTGGGACTGCTGTGAGAACTCCAAACAATGTCTATATTCTAGAAAATGAAGAACAATGTTATATGAGCAAATTGATGAAAGTTTGCTATGGAATAGAAAGATGGGACACTTGAACTTTGACAATCTTGTAAAAGCTAGTAAGAAGGGAGATGTAAGAAATTTACCAAAGATCATAAAACCACCAAACCATGTTTGTAGACACTGTCTTCATGGGAAGCAAACAAGAACAAGCTTCAAGGTCAAAGATCATACAACCTCTCAGCCATTAGAAATAATTCACATTGATCTTTGTGGACCTACAAGGACTAAAAGATTTCAAGGTGAACATTACTTCATGTTATTAATTGATGAATATACAAGGATGACTTGGGTGGCATTTCTTAAACAAAAATCAGAATCTTTTATGAAGTTCAAAGCCTTCAAAGCACTTGTTGAAAATGAAGCAAATATCAAGATTAAATGTCTAAGATCATATAATGGTGGTGAGTTCACCTAAAATGAATTCAATGATTTTTGTGAAACTCAAGGAATCAAGAGGCAGTTTTCAGCCCCAAGAAATCCTCAACAAAATGGAGTGGCCGAGAGGAAAAATATGATTGTCCAAGAAGCAGCTAGAACTATGCTAAATGAAGCAAAACTTCCTGATGGATATTGGAGAGAAGCAGTATATACAACTGTCTATGTAAAAAACAAAGGACAACTCAGATTAAATAGTGACAATACTCCTTATGAGCTATGGTTTGGAAGACCAACTTCAGTTAAATATTTTAGATTTTTTGGAAGTAGATGCCACATAAAAAGAGATGATGATAATCTAGGGAAGTTTGACTCTAGAACAGATGAAGGAATATTTCTTGGATATTCTTCCACCAAAAGAGCATACAGATGTTATAATCTAAGGTTGCACAAGATCATAGAAAGTGCAAATGTAACTATAGATGACACTAAACCAAGAAGGATACAAATCCAAGAAAGTGTGGACATTGAAGAAACTGATGATGAAGAAATAGATGATGAAGAAAAATAAGAAAGTTCACAAGAAGAAGATATTCCTGACGAAGAATAAGAAGAGAAAGTAGAGAATGAATACTCCCCTAGATCAGACACAAAAACACCATCCGGATGGGTTCAAAAGAATCATCCTGAAAGTCAACTAATTGGTAACACAAATTCAGGAGTTCAAACAAGGAGAAAATTGTTTTATGATGAAGAACAAGCACTACTTTCGATAGTAGAACCCAAAACATTTAAAGAAGCTTGCAAAAGTGAGGATTAAATCAATGCTATGAATGATGAACTTGATCAAATAGAGAAGAGCCAAACTTGGGAACTTGTCCCAAGACCTAAGGACATGAATGTTATTGGAACCAAATGGATCTTTAAAAACAAGTTCAATGAGGATGGTCATGTGATAAGGAACAAGGCCAGGTTAGTATGCAAGGGATATGCTCAAGTAGAAGGTGTTGATTTTGAAGAAAATTTTGCACCTATGGCAATAATTGAAGCCATTAGGATGTTTTTAGATTTTACGTGCTACAAGAACTTTAAAGTGTATCAAAGGGATGTAAAATATGCATTTCTTAATGGAGAACTTGAAGAAGAAGTATATGTTGAGCATCCTGAAGGTTTTCTCTTATAAAAAAATAGAGATTATGTTTGGAAACTTAAGAAGGAAATCTATGGTCTTAAACAAGATCCAAGAGCACGGTTCTCAAGACCTGACAAGTATTTAAAGCAGCAAGGATATAAAAGAGGGGCCACTGACAATAATCTATACATAAAGTTTGAAAACAAAAATATGATCATTGTTGTAGTCTACGTAGATGATATCATATTTGGAAGTGATCTACAAATTCTGAGTGTAAACTTTGCTTCAGAAATGAAGAAGGAATTTGAAATGTCAATTTTGGGGGAACTAACATTATTTCTAGGTTTACAAGTATCTCAATCAGAAAAAGGGATCTTCATCTGTCAGACTAAGTATATCAAAGAGATGTTGAAATAGTTCAAAATGGAAGAATCCAAACCTATTAGTACTCCTATGGTCACTGGCTATAAATTAAGCAAGGATGATGAATACTTAAAAGCAGATCATACTATGTATAGGTCAATGATTGGTATTTTATTATATGTAACAGCTACAAGACCAGATGTAATGCAAGCATTAGGTTTGGTTTCCGGATTCTAATCATCCCCAAAAGAAACACATGTGGCTGCAGTAAAAAGAATTCTTAGATATCTAAAAGGTACTATGAATTATGGATTATGGTATCCAAAAATAAATAACTTCACTCTAAGGAAATTCACTGATGCATATTGGGCAGGAAGTATTGATGATAAAAAAATCACTAGTGGAGAAGCATTTTACTTAGGATATTGCTTGGTGTCATGGATAAGCAAAAAACAGTCTTCCATTTCACTATCTACAGCAGAAGGTGAGTATATTGCTACTGCATCATGTTGTACACAAGTCATTTGGATGAAGCAAACATTGGAATATTTACTTGTAAAATATGAGGATCCCATTGTTATACATTGTGACAATACAAGTGCTTTAAACATATCCAAAAATCCAGTTATGCACTCTAAGAAAAAACATATTCCAATCAAATATCATTTTTAGGAGAGAAAGTGTCACAAAAGGTTGTCAAACTGGAGTATGTTGATACAAAGGAACATATAGCTGATATTTTCACTAAACCACTTCCTAGAGAGTCATTTGCCTATCTTAGGCAAAAACTAGGAATTATCTTTCTTCATTGAGATAAATTGAAGATTGTAACCCTGTCACAAAAGGGACATAGTTGACACGGGGAGAAATGGTGACAGGGGTAGATTTATGAATATTTTTCATTAATGTCAAAAGGGGGGGGGATTTGAAAAGTTGTTGTCATCAATGACAAAGGGGGAGAATGTTGAGTATGATTGTCATTGATGCCAAAAGTATTCATTAATGGAAAAGGATATGATGATATGGAATGTATGATGATGTGACATATGTGATGAGTGTGCAAATCCCTATGATTGTGTTCTAGTACCTTCAGGATGTCATTGTTACAATTTGACATCATTATATAAAGGTTTGACAGTTTGGTGAAACTCTGGAAATTGACTAAGTATTGAAAAATTAGTCTAAATTGCTCTAGGAAAATGCCCGCCACCTTTTGTATTTGATTGATTAATTAATTCTGAGTATATAGGAATGTAGATTTTTGGTTTGTGTATCCAACCATATGATTAGTTTTCCAAAACAATCATTGAGGGTGAAGATATTGGCTTTCCAAAAATGCCCTCTGGCATGATTTACACTGTCTTAGTAAAATGCCTGCCAAGGAGAGAGGATGAGGTTGCAGAGGATGGAATTGACATGGATGGAATATGCATGATGTCCCCCATGTTGTGGATGCTTCATATTTCCAATATTGGTGAAAATAAAAATCACCTCATGATTGACTTAGGGTTTGATAAAATTGTCTAAGTGTTAAATCGAGGGGTTTAAGAGGCCATTTGAAAATGCACACCCAATGCTCTCTTTATGTCAATAAATTCAACAAATGATATGAATTTGTTCTTTGCTGAATTATCCATCCATTCATGTTCTCAGTTTTCCCTCTGGTAGTCACACGTGTGATAAATGGACATGCCAAGTTGAAGAAAAATCATGTTTGCACAGTGTATGGAAAATTCCTGCACAAAGATTTCAAATGCCCACATGAGCCTAACTATATGCCTGCACAAAGCTTTCAAATTCCCACATGAACCTTACAAGGTGCCTACCCAAGGTTTATGAAATGCCCGCACACCACTAATCAGACCATAACAAATCTGAAAAATGCAGAGGTTAATATTTGAAGAGTTATGATTAATAGAAAGGCATGATCGAAATTTAATCAATAAACCAGGAATTAATTAACCCTGTGTGAAAGGGTGTGATGATGGAAGGGACGCAGTGATAAAAAGGAGACACCATTCTCAATTGGAAGTACGTGAAAGTGAATCGACACGATGGATGAAAATACACAATGGTTCGATTTCATAGAAGAATATATAAACAGAAGATTGAATTGAAGGAAGAGCATATTTGAAGTCCAGATCGATGCAGCAGCAAGAAAAGACAGAGACCACAAAAATGGAGAATAACTAGTGACAAAATTGAATAAATAAGAATATCTGGAAATTTGATAAAATCAAATTAGGGTGGTTGGGAGGCGCAAGGACAGGCTGCAAGCCTATAGGGGGTTGTAGCCTCCTTCCAGTTGTTGCTGGTAAACAGGGTGTTGGTGCATCCTTCAGTCGTTGTTGAAAAATTTGGGTGCTGGTGCATCCAGCAAGTTGGTGCTTGCAAACTATTTGTAAATATAATTTTGTAGTATTAGAAAGTATTGGCGGTTTTCCCAATTGGGCTTCCACGATAATATGGTCTGTTCTGTCTTCGTTGTTGATTATGTTTCAAAGTGATAAAAATTTAAAAAGATAACATAATATTGATTCACCCCCCCCTCTTAGTATTACTTGATATTCCAACACTGGGGTTAGAATAAGGAAGGGAAGGTGCACGCTCCCCCTCCCCGACTTAGCGAGGCACAAAGGGGGGTCCCAATTTGATAAATGAAAGATCCAAGTACAAAAGAAGTAAATCCAAATTGTAAAGTATAGAATAAATAACATAAACATAAAATTTGTAAATGCAAAAGCTGTAAACACAGTGGATAGGGGTGTCCCTTGATTGGATCTTGAAAGGATACGAAGGCTCTATAGGGACCCTCCGCTTAAAAAATGCCTTTGGCGTAAAAACATTTTATGCATATGTAAACAATAAAATGAAACAGGAGAAATTCCGAGGAGGGAAAAAAACATTTTATGCAGATGTAAACAGTGAAATGAAACAACAAAAAATACCAGGCAGGTAAAAAATAATTGTCTGCAGATGTAAATAGTGAAAGGAATCAAGAAAAATTACCCGGAGGGGGAAAGGTTGCAGACGTCTTTTCCTACCGAGCGGTTTTTCTTACTCGGCTGCCAGATTCAGTTGTCTTTGTCTACCAGGCAGTGGTGCTGACTCTGCTCTTTTTTTTTCCCTTCTAAGGGTTGACAGAATGAAAAACGTCCACGCCTCTTGTAGCCCTTTTTTTTCGGGCTCTTGGTTCTGCCAGTGGTCCTATGCTCTCCTTTGATTCCACACTGGGGCACCTTGCCTTTTAGCTCTTGTTTTTTAGCACTCGGTCACCTTCCATATCTCCTTGATTCACATGGCAAGGAACTTACCTGTGGATTTGCTTTCCAGTCAACATACATCGTGACGGGTGACATGGCATGGGACTTTTGCAGGGGGCAACTCCAGCTTCATCATCAACCATAAACAAAATGTCCGACAAGTTTAGGGATGTGGCTAAGCACTGGACAGACTCCCCTTTGGTGACTGTGCCTATGCATGTTAAATCTTACACTTACAAGCACAAGCACACTCCCCAAGGGAGAGTTTGTGTGGTGCTTAGACACATTCGTTAATAGTTTAGGTATTTTCCTTTAATAAAAGTCAACCACAAATGGGAGAGGGCCATCTGGAAGAAGGCAGCTTGACGTGGGGGTGATGTGGGGAAACTAACAAACCTTCAGAGTTGGGACATACCACGCTTGACACTTGGTGGGGTCTAGTTTGACAGGGAAAGACATACGTGTCTTTTATGGTGGGCTTGCTTTCCATGTGTCAGCTATGGATTTTTCCAAGTGTATGTTGAGATGTCATTTGAGGAAAACATGGAGCGCCACTTCACCTCCTTGCACGGCTAGGGGGAGGGGGAACCATTCATGGTTTCCAACCACTGTATCGAGTCGCAAAAAGTGGTTTTGGAAACACCTTTTCCTAGCGTGCAATCTATCATTTTCCACCATGCATTCTCCATGGTTTTGAAATTTTCGGTCGATGCCTCATATTATACTACACCCATATTTTCCGAGCCCTTTCACTCTCCACCGTCAATTTGACGATGTGAAAGATGCATTTGATATTGATTAATTGCTGGGTAATTAATGTCATGCGCTTTCCATATCAATCGTTGATCTGATGATCGGAAAAGTGCACGATGGATCCTTAAACCTTTGTTCAATTTCAAGTGTGCATTCAACCTAAACTATTGATATGACCCCGTCTTGGCTAATATTGACCGTCGAAAAATAAGTGCCCACCGCATAGAACCCTGGTCATTGGCTAGGGTCCTATGTAGTTGATGCTCTCGCACCTCTAGTTAATATTGTAAGCGCTCGGTCCTGTTGGCATAAATTTGTAGGCTCCCTAAAGCTTACGTCCCTTATACTTTTTAAGATTTCTTTGGACTCCAAACCTCATGAACTATTTACCCGACCTTCTTAGGTTCTTGGGACAAAATTAGTGCTAACAATGGGGTTCCTTTGTGTAAATATATTTTACCTTGTCCCAGATCTCTTTAGCTGATGAACACTTTCCAACTTTATCTTTCACATGATCAGATGGTCCATGCAAGATGATATCCATTTCCATTGCATTATTATTTATTAGCTCCTTCTTGGATTCATTTTTTGGTGGTCTTTTTGGAGCGATGTAACCATTCACAACATATTTCCAGACATCAAAACCTTGTTCCTATAAATAGAGTCTTATCCTTATAATCCAATGATCAAAATTTGATCCATAGAACAATCGAACCCCACTTGCGGAGTAGATACTTTCATGTTCATCCATTTGCTCTAGAGATCTTCATTCCAGCTATCAGACTCTCTTGAAGTAATTAACTCTAACACCAATTGTTGGAAATACTAAGAGGGGGAGTGAATCAATATTTAGCACTTTTTAACACTTTTAACCTTAAGTACAACATGTAACAATAAACATTAACAATGTCATTCACCATCACATAAAACCAACACATAACATCATACACAGTGCACAAGACATTTAACATGGATCTGAAACCCAAACAAGAGAAAAACACATAATGCTTTTCTTATATAAAAATAACAATATTACATTCATAGGAAGCACCCCAAAACCAACTAGAAGGAGGAACCAACCCCCTAATTTACAAGATCCAACTTGAAGGAAGCTCCAACTCCCTGATTTACTAGCACCAACTGGAAGGAGGCTCCAACCCCCTAATATATAGGCTCCAACCTAAAGGAAGCTCCAACTCCTCGATTTACTAGCTCCAACTCGAAGGAGGCTACAACCCCCTAGTTTTCATAAGTTCCAACCTATAGATAGGAATCTCTAATCCTCAATAAACTCCAAATTGTTATTTTTACTAGCACCAACTGGAAGGAAGCCCCAACTCCCTGAGATCACAACCACCAACCTAAAGGAGACTTCAATCTCCTATCCTTGCCCCATCCTGCCACCCTGATATGAATAAGAAGAACAATATTCCACTGTCATTGTATCACTGTCTCAATCAACCTATACCTATATCTCTGTCTTTGTACATGTATCACTATCCATGTATCTATACATGTCAATGTCACAATCATTGTATTGTTGTCACTATCACAATCCTTGTTTGTCACAATGACACAATCATTGTCTCTGTCACAATGCCACAATAACTATCTCTATCACAATGTCAACCTGTACATGCCTCAAATATGTCCTCCAAGAATTCCAACAACTTATTCCAAGATATACTTAAGATGTATAGCAAGACCAGAAAGATGCCTCCAAACAGTGTAATCAAATCTTAGAAATAATCACCAATATACTTAATCTATATTCACCTTCAAATCCTTACATCATAGACCTCATAGTACATTCCAAAGAGGGATCTCATGCCAATAAAATTACCATTTAAATACAATCACCAATAATATATATGCCAAGATCATCATAGAATGTGCCAAGATAATTACCAAGATAATCATTAAGTATGTTGATCCAATGTGCTAACAAGTTTTTGATTATGATACCGTATGACAAAGTTATGCAAGATTTTGTCAACCTTCTTCTCTTGAATTTTCATTGTCTCTGTCATTGTCACAAACCCTAACTTTCAACAAGTATAACTCTTAACATGTAATGAATAAATATATGAAACTTTTACCACATATTCTTCAATATATCTACAACATCTCCTCTAAGGGTCTTTCTTTGAAACGTCATGGATCAAAATTTATAGTGAAAATTCCAAACTAAGTTGTTTAAAGATGATTTTTGAGTAATTTAAAAGCCCCGACTTCCCAAGCTCATATCTTTGAAAAATATAACGAACCAAGATCTGAAATTTTAACCATATGTTCTTCAAGATATCTATTTCATTTCTTCCAAATGGCACTATCTAAAACATTCTAGATCAAAACTTATAAGGAAAATTCCAAATTGACATGTTTGAAGATTATTCAAAAATCCTAACTTTCTGAGGTCATATCTTTGGAACTATAGAAAATCAGCATTTGAAATTTTTACCATAGGCACTCACAAATCTTGTCTCCATCCCATAAAAATTTCACATTCTGAAAATCCCAGAAACAAAGATATACAAACAATTTCAAGATGGCTTGAAACAAAAAAAAAACAACTAGAAATCATCACAAGATTTCATCTTCCACTAGAATTTTGGCCTTCTTCACTTCATCTTTCCTGAAATTTGACCCTCTACTCTTGTATCTGAGCTCTTTAATTTTGGATGATGAAAATGAAAATTTTCCTCTCGTATTTATACTACTCTAAGAGCCTTTAGCTTATTTTATGGTTACCCTTTAAAACCCTTTAGCTTTAGCTTGAGTAACTCTTGACCCTTGCTCATGAACTTGAAAGTGAACAACAAAGTGCAAAGGTATTTGGAAAATGACTGCCACAAATTACCCATTGGGAATTGATGGTCCTGCATCAAATCCAATTCTTCC
The DNA here is from genome assembly GCA_027924585.1 of Larix kaempferi. Taxonomy (NCBI): domain Eukaryota; kingdom Viridiplantae; phylum Streptophyta; class Pinopsida; order Pinales; family Pinaceae; genus Larix; species Larix kaempferi. The sequence continues at coordinate 24,426,416 of BSBM01000001.1, forward strand.
TAATGTCAAGTTTTGATTGGATGTTGACTGTTTAAGAGGGAAATATTTTTTTTGTCCTATATTTCCATTTAATGAGGATAAGAAGTCTGCTATCATTGCCCAAGCAACCTTGCTAAACCTATTCTAGTCAACCATACCCCCTAAGCTTCTAACTTCCGATGACATTTAAGCTTCTTGGTAAATATATTAATCAGTATGTCTATTTAACCTTGTTTTTAGCTGTTAAAATTTCTTTAATCGGTTGTAATTCAGTAAAATCTCAACCTAGCCCAGCATAGCTAAACCCTACAATAAAACCTAAAATGGCATTTGCATCAAAACCTAAATCTTATAAAGTAACCCATATGTGTTAGTGAAGATCCATGTTAAACCTGTATCTATCAAGCACCAAGAGGGATCCAATTTCTTGAGGTGTATTTCTTTTTTTAAATTTAAACTCAAGAATTTTGATCTCTCTTGACTGATAGATCCGGGTTTAAGTTTTAAGTTTTTATTTTATAAACGGACATCTATGTTTTAATTATTTTTCATAGTATTTTATTTTATGAACCAACATGGATTTTTTTAAAATACTTTCCATAATTTAATTTTTTATTTTATGAGCCGACATGAAATTTTTTAATTATTTTGTTAGTAAGAAACGTTACATTAGACACGTTACAAAATCTCCACCATACTGGGCTGTAGAGCACCTCGTTTCACTCGGTGCAATGAGCACATCATTGACCATCACATTGACATCTATGATATTGTTATAATGGGATCAGACCTTATTGCCACTCTTAAAGAAGCCAGAGCCCAAGCCACAACTGGTTGGGATCCCCATCACCTTTTGGAGACCAATTTGGCCAGAGCTATATACCCCATATAGTCTATTTTCTTGAATTCATGACATGGTGCTCCATCAGATATTCACTTGGTAAAAATGCCATAATAACATTAGATTACTCAAAAATACTATGCACTGTAAACACATAAACTATTGCTAAGATGTTGTGTTTCCCAGAACACCAAATTATTCTACCCTTAAATTAACAGAACCTATCTATAACATACATATCCAACAAGCCCTTGGAAAGAAGCCAATACCTGTCTCACTATTTCAAGTAGGGGATTGCAACCAATCCTTTACCTCCTCCATATGAAAACATTGTCTTCCATGATAATGCTAGAGAGAATATATCCCTAATTTGTACTTGGTTAGGTTATGACAATGATTATATGGTTGATGAGGCAATTCTAGGTTTCCTCAGTTGTTTGAACGTAGATCCTGCTGTCATGCATCATAAGTTTGACTTCTATGAATACATATCCCAGGCCATCAACACCTTATTGTTAGACATTATTTAGAAAGGTTTAGGTACCCTTCATATATGTTTTATATGTTGTTGTACCAAAATTCACAGTTCTACAGTGGGCTAAATCTGCAAACTAAGGATGAAATTGGAAATCCCTTGCTTGTATTTGAATGGAGCAATCTCATCCTCACAAATCCAAGGAACCCAAATTATAAAGATTTTCCAATAAGGTCATGTCAATCACTTATTCTTTAATGCATGATGCTCCTCCTCCAAGGATGTTCCCAGAAAATAAGAAGCTTTTACAATGAAGCCCAGATACAAGAGTAGGGGATTGATTATTGTATGAATATTATAGATTTTTGAGGATCTATGGATTTGAGGGAAAACCTTATAATCTACCTTCATTCCTTACTCCTAAAGTATTTTCCATGGAATACACTAGGCAGAGGTTCATGTCTGACCACATGCATTGTGTTCATTTCAAACATTAAAGAGAATTCTTGTTGCCAAGTGATGTGGGGCCATTTTTAATAAAAGGATTAAATTCTCTACAATATATGGATGAATATTAAAGCAATTAATCCTAGATAAAGAAAAATCTATATCATATGATCCTCACCAAATAATTTCAAATATGAGGGTAGCCAACAGAAATTTTGCATATACATATGTTCCCAAGCCTCAAAGGGAAATGATTGCAAATAAAGAGAGCTCAAATGAAGTCTCAAAATTTTTGAAGAATTTGCAAGAGAAGGAAGATGAAAATTTGTAGCAGGGCCAAAAAAGAGGAGTTGAAGTGCTCCAAATAAACATGGATATTGATGGTGCTAGAGATAAATGAATTAAAAAGTCAAATTACCAAGATGCAACTAGATCTCCAGGGTGAAGAGTTGTTGAGAAGAACCAGAAAGACCCTTTGGGACAAAATATCAGTTGGAATGCTAGATATATGGAATTATTTTGATCTTATACAAGATGAGTTAGATATGTATGAAACATGTCAAAAGGAAATCAAAGATGTTGAAAAGAAGCTTGGAGAAATGACTGAGTAGGATGCTGAAATAATAAATTTCCTGAATACTAGTAGAACTAAGAAGCAATTGGCGGAATTGTAGGTTGAAAACATGACTCATATAATAAAGATATCCAACCAAATGATTACCAAGGAGGTATTGATTTCCATAACTCAAGACAAAGCTAAATAATTGGCTGAAGAGATCATTAGATTCAAAGGTATTTATAAAGAAAAGTCTTGCATTAGCCTTGGTTTACCTCATCCATGGGATGGGAATGGTGATATGTATAATAAGGATGAGTACAAATCCAATCTAACTCAAAAGAGAGATGATGTTGCATAGTTTGATTATTTAGAAGGAATCATAATTGTTGATGCAATGGTAGACAGGTTGAGAGCAGAGTTTGAGATATGGATAAATCTTAAAAGCACACTCAAAAGATTAAATCACATATCTTATGAGAAGATTACTAATGTTGAAATAACATTAGAGTACTTAAGGGAACACCAATTACCAAATACCTTTTCACGTTGGCATTCATTTTCCAAATACCTTTGCACTTTGTTGTCCACTTTCAAGTTCACCCCTTGCTTAGGCTATTTCCACCATCATCGTCAACTTTGCTCAAGATACTTCCACCCTTTCTTGCCATGTTCATTCTAGGGTATATCATACCCTCTCCAAAATCCAGGGGGGCCTCCTCCTTAGAAAAGGAAGGACACACCTGCCCCAACAACACATGTCCACTACCCACATGCATATGTGCACATCGCCACTATAGAAAGAATATGACACCTCTCCTAATGATTATTTCGTCTAAGGGAGTATGTCTCTCCTCTAGTTCACATAGCTGAGTGGCTAGAATCATATATAAATGGATTAAAAGGAGTGAAGTTTGTTATTGAAGTGATTCAATATAATAGTTTGTGTATTCATGAACATATTTTTTAGATTCACTCCCTCTTTTGTATTTATCGATCTCTATATTCATTGGACATTGTATAGATTGTATTTCATTTTCGTCCAACCTTGATTTTTCTGTTAGAAGTTTGATCACTTTTCAATTCAATCTCCATGGTTATAAATATTATTCAATTTATTTTTTCATATTGTCAAGTATTTTTTATGTTTCTAAAATTTCCTCTATGTAGGTTCTTCGTTTATTTGGGTCAAACATTGATTATTAAAAGCTATAGAGTGGAATGATGCAAATTTTGTCGTTTTTTTGAGAAATTGGATTACAATTCTTTTAATATACAATGAAGTTTTGATCTATTATTGCATTTTCACATGAAAGGAATGGTTTATTTTAACATGTTAGAATTGAAGGGTTCAGTATATCCTAGCCCTTCAAAGTGAAATAGGACCCTACCCTTCAAATTTGATCCTTGGCCCTAATACTGGATTGTTGAATGTGCCTTTTGGTGCAATTAAACTTGAATTATAACACATTTTTTTAGAAATAGTATAATATAAATTTTTAATGTAAAATTATTATAAAACAAATCAATGTAAACTATATAAACATAATTTATTATAAAATTATTATAGAGCTGCCACGTGGCCATGGGACAACTATGATGTCATGTGACTAATTTCCTCAAAATGTTGGTCAACGTATAGGAGTATTAATATAGCAATGTAATTCACGCCCAATTGGTCGAGCTAATAACGTGAGGTTCCCACATCTTTACCCTTATTCATGCATTCTTTCCTTTCCATCCAGAGCTTCTTCAAACCCCGGTGAAGTTGCGTCCACCATCAAGGGGCAGCCATGGCCTATGCCCCAACTGCGTAAGGGTGAAACCATCTATTCAATAAATGTCCGTAGCCTACACGTACTCAATATCTCTATTGCTAGATAGGAGTGGTATTTTGTGAATTTGAATGGCGTTATTACCTCTTAGGAGAGCTAAAAAACTTCACTCTAAAATCAATTTATATTCCATATCTTCAGCAATGTTGGGGCAGTTTTGAATCCCTAGGGAGGACTTTGTGTTTAACAGAGGCCGCTTGCTTGTGCATCTTGTTGAGCGATACAGTCGATCCGGGATGCTTTGCAATTGAAACCATGTACGATATCTTTGATTCATATTTGGAATTGAAGAAATTGAAATTGTTGAGCTGCTCGGACATCTCCACTTCCAGGTACTGCTCTCATCTCTCTCTAATTGAAGAAAGTGAAATTACAAGATGGAAATTTAAATTGGCATGCTCTAGAATTCTTAAAATAGGTAGTATGGGTAAATAAAAACAATGTCTGTGTTAAATTAGATATTGGTTTCTGATTGATGTTAAGGCCAGGCATTGCCATATAGAAATGATAAATATCCAAATAATAATCTCAAGTTTCTTGAACTTGGTCTTACCAATCTCAGTAAATTGCAGTCATATCTCCTTAGAACCATAATTTTTTTGATATATGAATGTTTACATTTTTTTAATTATTTAAGATAATTCTTTAATTTAAAATTTTTAAGTTATAATTATTTTGGTTATTCTATGTTTATTATTATGAATTCTCGTAGTCTAAAACAACAATGATTTGGCCCGGAAAATAAGTCTCTTTCTGACACGATTCCAGCCATGATTTCCAGAAATCCAACATATCAATGTAACAGTAGAAGTTGCATAATTTAGATGTCATGATGAATGTTGTGTTTAAAAAAAAAATACATGCTATGATCCGGATTTATGTGGGAATGGAATGAAAGAGCAGATACAGAATCATATACATAGATGTATTGCAAAGAACACAATGATACAACAAACACATAATCTATTAAAAAGTGGAAATAGAACAAATCGTAAAATAAAAGCAGCTAGAATAATAGTAGCTATCTCTAAGAAGAGACGTGGATGCTATGCTCATTCGTTCCAAGATGAATACAAAAAGAGGCCGAAAGGGCCTATTTATCATAAGCATGAGGGAAAGAATCCCAAACATCCAAAAACCTAACCCTAGAAGATGAACTGTCATAAATTTTGTGGCCAAAAGGTGGTTAGTTGAACAATCAACTTCTCAGGGTCATAACTTTTGCATACGATCTTTGTTTGGGGCACTCGGTAGCCTATTAGAAAGGTCTGTCTGAGATTTACAACTTTTGACTGGAGACAAATACATGTTATTTGAAACCGTCCCCCCCCCCAAATATCCAAAAAATGTCGTTTAGGGCCTCAAAACGGCCCCAAAAGTTTGGGACTTGAAAAACCATAGAAAAATTACTAAAAAATTGCTAAAATGGAAAACTGTTTTGAGCTAGTGGAATAGGTGCGTGGCCACCAATATCCATCTGGATCATTCCTCCCCCCTTAGGAGGAAATGGTATCCATTGCATCAAATCCCTTATCATATGTCGAGATGTATGTTGAGTTGAGCTCCTGGTGCAACATTTGTTGAAGTGAAAAGGTTGCCTTACTTTGACATATTCAGAGGGTTGTAATTGTTGATGATGGATGCGCTGGACTTGTTCGACAGTTTTGGTTTTCGTGTTATCCTTGATATGAACCAGTGTGGATGGTTTATTTCTATAGGAGCACCTTGAATGCGTGTCCTTTCATAGTAGAGGTACCCGGATAGACGATGCTGCAACGACTTTGTGTTCTTCTTGTTTCTCCTGAGTAGAGAGATCATGTGCAGACAGTATGGATGTCTCTACGATCTGATGTTCTCCTTCAGTGGAAATTGCGAATAGGGAAAATTTCCCAGTGTGGGAGATTATCTTCCTACACTTCTTGGTTGGGGTAGGTGCAACTATCATTTGTATCCGATAGAGTTGTCCTCCCAAAGTGACAATGACACTACGAGTCATGATTCATATACATCATGACGCTTCCACATATATGGTTGTCCTAAAAGAGCATCACATACTTCAAGTGGGACACATCACACAATACCTCATCTTTGAAGGGCTTGATGCCATAAGGTAGGCAACATTGATGACTGACACAGATACCTCATCCTTGGCTTAGCCACCCAATGGTGTATGGTTGTGGGTGTGGTGTTATTTGTAGCTACAATCTCTTGATGAATTCTGTTGATATCAGGTTCTTTTGGCTGTCATTGTCCACAACAAAATGTAGGGGAATTCCTTTCACCCACATTTGTGAGTGGAAGAGGCGCTCCTCTGCCTCTGACTCTTTAGGTTCCTCTGGTTGAATCTATTTGGTAGCAATAGTGACACTGGGTTCTGCATCAATGATCCACTTCCCTTTGTTTGTGGCTATGAAATTGGGTTCTGAATCAGAATCGAAACCGGGATATGATTCTGAAGCTTTGATCTCAGCCACCAATGACTGTTTTGAGCGACATTCATCAGTGTTGTGCCAAGGGATTTTGTGGAACTCGCACCACTTCCTGGTGTCCTTCTTTTTCTTTACATTACCCTTCTTTGCGTGTGGTTAGGATTGGTTGTCCTTTCCCTGTCTCATGTTCTGTGAGCCAGAGTTTCCTTTGCCTTGCTTCTGTGCAAGTCCGAAGTCACGCTTGGTCTTTTGTTGAAATTTCTGCTCAATTTTAATAGCATATCGATAAGCAGATCCAAGTGAAGAGATGTCCAGGAAATCCATCTCTATTCGTATGTACCGGTGTAGGCCACTTCGATATTTCAGTACTAGGTGTCGTTCAAAGTCCTTGATACCTAGCTTTGTGCACAAGGTATGACAGTTGTTGGTGTACTCCGACACCGTTTGGTCCCTCTCTTGATGCAGAATGGTCCATTTTGTGTACTGGTCATCATAATTTACCACAGGGTAATATTGTTCCTTAACAACATCTATAAAAGAGGCCCAAGTGGGATTGGCCTCAAAAAATCCAGATTCGTCTGAAGAGTTTTGCTCACAATAAGTTTCCCACCAATTTTTGGCATGGGGGACAACCTTGAGGAGCACAAAGGTGTTCTTTTCGCTGTCGAAAAAATTGTGGACAGAGAAATACCCTTCCAATAGATTCAACCATTTATCTAGGGCATTAACATTGATATGGCCTTCAAATAAAGGGATATCAAAGTTAATTTGTACCTTGAAGGGAGTCGCATCTCCAAAATGGTTTCTTGTTGAAGGTGTATTTGCTGTCGCCGGCATGTGTCGAAGGATCTGGGTGAAATTATCCATCATCTCGTTCCTCTATTGCATGAGGGATTCCTGGAGAAACAACTTGATAGGATCTCTTGCTCCGTTGTCTCTCTTTTCTTCCACCATGGAAGGCCATTTGGGGCGGTGAGAGTGATCTTCCCCAAGTGAAACTAGTTCGAGACCGAACTCTCTATATCTTGACCTCGTCGGGGACATGCACCGAGAAACAATTAAAGAGCAGATTTCTCTGATAGCACTGATCCAGATTTATGTGGGAACGGAATGAAAGAGAAGATACAGAATCATATACATAGATATATTGCAAAGAACATAGTGATACAACAAACACATATTCTATTAGAAAGTGGAAATAGAACAGACTGTAAAATAAAAACAGCTAGAATGGTAGTAGCTATCTCTAAGAAGAGATGTGGCCGCTATGCTCATTCGTGCCAAGATGAATACAAAAAGAGACCAAAAGGGAATATTTATTATAAGCATGAGGGAAAGAATCCCAAACATCCGAAAACCTAACCCTAGAAGATGAACTGTCCTAAAGTTTGTGGCCCCAAGGTGGTTAGTTGAACAATCAACTAATTCTCGGGGTCATAAATTTTGCATACGATATTCGTTTGGGGTGCTCAATATCTTGTTGGAAAGGTTTATCCAATATTGCAAGCATTTGTCCCCCCAAATCGCCAAAAATTGTCGTTTAAGGCCTCAAAACGGCCCCAGAAGTTTGGGACTTGAAAAACCGTAGAAAAATTACTAGAAAATTTTCAAAATGGGAAACTGTTTTGAGCCAATGGAATAGGTGGGTGGCCATCGATATCCATCTATTTTCATGCTATGAGCCTGCCAATAGCCTATTGGAAAATTTGGCAGAAATTAGTAAATCGACATATAAGTATATAAATAAATATTTTCTTCAAAAACATAAACCTAGAAGTACACAAGTAGCCTGATTGGATTCGTTTAAAGACTAGAAAAATGTTGTTTATAAGGTGAGGGTGTGTCCAATCTCGATGTGCGTGAAAACAAGCTTGATTGAATCCAAAATATGGCCATCACAAATGCCTCTTTGCCATCCATTCTGCTGAATCCGTCGAACTAAAAATTTGTGAAATTGCATATTTTAGTTGATCAAATCACGATTTCATGCAGGTAGGTATCTTCAGAGCACAATTTTTAGTCTAGATTTGTAATTGTCGTTCACGATTACATTATGATTATATCGGAGAACCCTAGCAATGAATTTGTCCCATCAGTCCATTCAAAGGTCAGTCAGGGTGTTAGGAACCCATGTCAACCCTTCTCTTTACTTTGTTAGTATATTGTTGTTGGACGCATATCCTTTGTAAGTCATCCCGTAGTATTTGTTGATCCATAGTTTGTATTATCCCATAGTATTGACCCATGGTATTGGACGCATATGGTTTGTAAGTCGTCCCGTAGTATTATATGTCCCATGGTATTGATCCATAGTATTGGGCATAGACTTAGTATATAAGTGTGTGTTGAGGCCAATGAAGGCACCGTGAAGTTATTTGTATTGAGCTTCCTCAAAGGAGATTTCCCCCTCGAAGTGGCCTGCAATCAATAAAGCGATTCTGAGTTCTGTTATTTATGCTATCTCATGTATTTTCATTAATTAAATGTTGCAGGTTCTTCACATCTGATATCAGAGCACTTTCTTGGGATTGTTGGGTGGAATTTCTGCCAATTTTTTTTCGCATCTATTGCAGGTTCAGATCTAGGAAAAATCCCTATCCACTTAACTGTGGGAAGTACTTGGGCATAATCCCTAAAACTCATTGTGAGGAGTACCACAGGAACCCCAAAGTAGATGTCCCATTGAGAGGACCTACCAGCGAAAAGGGCAACGACCCCTACTTGATTGACTAGTTCACACCCATGAGGTAAACCAAGAGTTGTTGTTTGTGGCAAAGCGGTTATCAGTTTTACCTGAGCCGTGGAGTGAGAGGTACTGCCCCAATATGTAAGCTGTCAGACAACATTGGTGGTTGAGTGAAACCCCTGAACCATTAGAAATCCGAGCATACCTGGGGTCCATATCTATTTTCAGCTGAACTGTTGCCAATCACTTATGCACCATTGCAGATCCATCTGTTGCCGATCACTTCCGCGTTGTTTCAGATACATCTGTTGCTAATCACTTCTGTGTTGTTGCAGATCCATCCATTTCAGATCCATTCTGAAATTTGTTTCAGATATAGCCAATTTTCACTCCATTCCGAGCTATTTCAGATCCCGTCATTTCAGATCCATTCTGAAAGCCGTTTCAGATCCATTCTGGAAAAAAAAAATCCATTTTTTCGCCATATCTCCTTTATTTTAACTCTGTTTCCCCTGAAACTTCACTGACACTCCTGCAATCCCATTCTGCATATTTCATTCCTGAGGACCCTATTTCAAATTCCACTTCCCAAAACCAAAAATCCCACATTTGTCTTTTTTTAGGGTTTGCCATAACTTCTTCGATTTTCACCCAATCACCTTCAACTTTTGCCACTGTGTTCATTCTTTATTTTTGCTTCCTTGTCCCTCTATAAAAAAGTTTCCCATCCTTTCACCCCGCTTTTAAAATCTACAATTTTTGCTTCCCTATCCATTCGAAAGTATCCAAAACCTAGTCAAACCCCAATTACCCATCAAAGTTTTTCCCAAATCCAAATTTCTTTTTACTAAATAAGCTTTTGTTTGTGTGTTTCTACCCATTCACCAAAAAAAAATAAAAAATCCTAGTTATGATTATCACCCATGGAGGAGCACAAATCACAGCGGAAGAACTTGCAGCCCTCAAAACCAAACTCCAAGATTTGGATGAAAAATTTCTCAGCCTCCATCTTCAACATTCAGCCATGAACACTGGGTTCTCTTCTTCCAGCAATTTTCATGGACCGAAGATAGATTTTCCTTGCTTCAATAGCAATGATCCGACTGGATGGATATATCAAGAAGAACAATATTTCGGTCTGCATAATACTTTTGATGTCCAAAAAGTTCCATTTGCATCCTTTCATTTGGAACAGGAAGCCCTTCAATGGTATCGTTGGTATATCAAGGCTCATGATGAGCCAAAATGGACAGATTTTTTCCAACTCCTTTTGCAATGATTTGGTCCTAGTGCTTTTGATGAGTTCACAGGAGCACTCACTAAACTTCGCCAATTTGGCACTATGAGAGAGTATCAGACAGAATTTGAGAAACTAGCCAATCACACAGAAGGATTTTTTGATGAATTCTACAGGAGTTGTTTTTATCAGTGGTATTAAGGATGAAATCCGTTCAGAGGTTAAAATGATCTGTCCCAACACAATGATGGAAGTCCTAGAGTTGGCTAAGTTGGTGGAGGACAAGATCACAGCCTAACAACGTTCCAAACCCACTTTTGTTCCATTCAGAAATATGGTTTCCCAACGACCTCCCATCACGCCAGCTCCTCGCACGACTCCTATCAAGCATTTGTCTGAAGCAGAGATGCGGCCACGTAGAGAAAAAGGGATTTGTTATAATTGTGATGAGAAATTCACTCAGGGACATAGATGTGTTGAGCAACATCTGTATCTCTTAGATGTGGATTCTCAACCTGCCTCTGAAATTGGTGCAGAATCTCTAGATACATTGGATGATCAGGTCGACATTCAACATCCGCTTGTTGACCCTCTGTCTCCGGATGACCACCCAGATATATCTCTCCATGCTTTAGCCGGAGTCACCACCCCAAAAACAATGTGGGTCAGGGGTTACTGTAAGAAGATCCCTCTTACAATACTCATTGATTATGGTAGCACTCATAATTTCATTGACCATCAGATCGCCAAACAGCCTGATTGTTTTGTCCATCCTTGCTCCAACTTTGAAGTCATGATTTCCAATGGGGGCACCTTACCTTGCAAGGGGAAGTGTCACAATGTGTGTATCTCTCTGGAAGATTATAACCAGCACTCTGAAATGTTTTCCTTGTCCTTAGGCGGATGTGATGTGGTTTTGGGCATTCAGTGGTTACGCACACTTGGCCCCATCTTATGGGATTTTGCTGAACATTGGATGCAGTTTTCAGTCAATGGGAAACAACAAAAATTTACAGGCTTACAACCAGGGTCTCTCCACATCATCAGTTCACATCGCCTGAAAAAGATCCTTAAGAAGAATTCACATGGTGTCATTGCTTAGCTCCATTCCATTCAGATGCACCCATCGACGGTTTCCACTACTTCCTTGGATAGATATGCAGGTGTCTTTGCTAAACCAGTGGGCTTGCCGCCTTCAAGAGACCTTTCCAGTAAGAATTTCGTCGCATCTACATCTGAGAAGGAAATTATGGCTATTTTGCATGCCATACAGAAGTGGCATCCATATCTATTAGGGAATTATTTCTGCATCAAGATTGATCACAAGAGTCTGGAAAATTTCCTGGAACAACGGGTCTCCTCCTCAGCACACCTGAAATGGGTTATCCAACTAATGGGTTATGCCTATGCGATCACTTACAAGAAGGGTAAGGACAATCTGGTGGCAAATGCTCCTTCTCACACATTTGATGACCCAATTTCTCTTACATCTATTTCTCCGCTTGTTCCAAATTGGTTGCAATCTGTTCAACTGGGCTATCTCTTCTATGAACTCCATGCTTCTCCATCGGTAGGGCACTCTAGTTTCCTCAAAATGTATGACCGGGAACAATGTAACTTCTTTTGGCAGGGACTGAAAATGAAAATTCAACATATTGTGGGTGACTGTGATACTTTCCAGGTCAATAAGGGTGAAAAGACACTCCTTTCGGGACTGCTTGAACACTTTCTCTTCCCTACAGAGATTTGGACAATTATTTCTATGGATTTCCTTGAAGCACTCCGTTGGTACAATACCACATCTAAAATGACACCATATGAGGCAGTCTATGGACAGGCACCGCTAGAACTTCTTCCATACACCCTTAGCAATTCCCCAGTTCAGGAAATTGACTGGGTTCTTCAAAACCGCGATCAAATTCTTCTCATTCTGCAGGACAATCTTCACATGGAAAGAATTTGAATGAAATAACAAGCCAATCATCACCGTTATGAGCGTACTTTTCAAGCAGCTGATATGGTTCTTCTTTGTCTACAGCCTTCCAAGCTTTCCTCCATGAAACTCAAAAGGCGTCAACTTCTCTCTCAATCTATCACAGAGGTATTAATTCAGTGGCACATAATGCAACCCGAGGATGCTATACGGGAACCACTCCTTCAGATTCCGCATCAATTTCCACATATAAAGTTTTGAGGACAAATCTTTTTCTAAGGGAGAGGGGATGTTAGGAACCCACGTCAACCCTTCTCTTTACTTTGTTAGTATATTGTTGTTGGACGCATATGATTGGTAAGTCGTCCTGTAGTATTATATGTCCCATGGTATTGACCCATAGTATCGGGCATAGACTTAGTATATAATTGTGTGTTGAGGCCAATGAAGGCATCGTGAAGTTATTTGTATTGAGCTTGCTCAAAGGAGGTTACCCCCTCGAAGTGGCCTGCGATCAATAAAGCGATTCTGAGTTCTTTTATTTTTGCTATCTCGTGTATTTTCATTAATTAAATGTTGCAGGTTCTTCACATAGGGTAAGTTCTCTCACTCATAATCTGATATACCCCCTCTTTCAAGTACTTTCAAATTTATTTTTCGGCGATGCTGGAGATTTCTTCGTGTCCATGGGTTCATTTTTTTTTTCATTTTCGCTAGTGTTGGTCCTTTAAATCGGATCTAACCCTATTCCTTGGTGCTTCCCGAAAATGTTTTCTAATGTAGCTCTGTCTTCAACGGTTTCTCCCTCCACTGGCTCTCTTCCTCGTTTGGGTATTGAAGGTTCATACAAGGGCATGCACCAGATTTCGACCAGTGCTCTGCTCAGTGGCGAGTTCCCATACAAGAATCTTTGTTACTCAAGTTCTTCAGGCCTATCTCATTATTATATAATGGTGGATGATAGGATTGATGGCCCTGTTGGAAATACTAGCGGTAGTGATGTGAATAGCCGAAGAGTGGAGCAGTTGAAAAAGCAAATAGAAGAACTTCGACAGAAGCTCAAGGGAAAATGCAACAAACATGACTTGGAATGCATGGAGAAGAGAATTGGGGACACAATTGACCGCAAGTTTGCAAACAATAATGACAAACTGATTGAACGGATGCTAGCGCTCCTCGTCGAACACGTTGTAGCCAAACGAGCTCAACGTGATGCCGAGAGGATCCCAATGACTACGGTAAGCTCTGGACAGTCCCCTCCAGATGGCAGGCCTCCCTCAGGGGAAAAATAAATGGATATTGATTGAGGGAACCACATGGCACACCCACCAGGATCTCTTCTTTATATTTTCAAGATCATTTTAAGTTTTTTAGTTTTATGTTAGTTTTCCTTATCTGTTTTTAGTTTTTCATTTTCTGTTAGTTTTCCTTGTCTAGTTTTCTACGGACAGTATGAGAATAGAAGGGGAGGACTGTGTCCTATTTTTCAAAGGCCCTTTTGCACATTTTGTATAGGAAGGTCTTTTGTAAGAGTTGTACTTTTAGAGGGACAGTAGAAGAATGGAAGGAAGGATAATATCAGACTGGCCTATTTTGCAAAGGGTCTTCTATTCATTTTGTATAATTGGGATGAAAGACAGTTCAACTTATTTATCTAGTTGTCCAGTTCGGCTGATAACCCTTATGAAAATTATTGGATGAATATAATGTAACATGATCAGTTTGCATTTTTTTTTGTATGTGTTCTTTTATGCATGTTTCTTTCTCCATACCAACATATCTATGGCTGTAAAGTAGCTTACAGTTTCTGGAACCTCTGTGTCATAAGAGGTTCACATGATTCCATGTTTTAATATAAATATTTTTGTTGATAGCTTCTAGAAATAGTATGTTTTAACCCCTGATATGTCTTAGGATATTATGTGATACATTTTGACTAAAAGGATGATGGTGAATGACAATGTGTATCAAGTCCAAATCTCTTTGTCTATCTGAACTTGACTATGGAATGGCATCATTAATCCCTGGGATGTACTTTTGGGATCATTTTTAGTTTTTCGTTTTTTGTTAGTTTTCCTTGTCTGTTTTTAGTTTTTTGTTTTCTGTTAGTTTTCCTTGTCTAGTTTTCTATGGACAGTATAAGAATAGAAGGGGAGGACTATGTCCTATTTTGAAAAGGCGCTTCTACACATTTTGTATAGGCATGCCTTATCTAAGGGTTGTACTTTTAGAGGGACAGTAGAAGAATGGAATGAAGGATATTATCAGACTAACCTATTTTGCAAAGGGTCTTCCATTCATTTTGTATAATTGGGATGAAAGATAGTTCAACTGATTTATCTCGTTGTCCAGTTCGATTGAAAACCTTTATGAAATTTATCGGATGAATATAATGTAACTATTACATGATCAATTTGCACTATTTTTTTGTTTGTGTTCTTTTATGGTTGTTTCTTTTGTTGGTTGTGGAGCCAGATCTTCTAGTCTCATAGATGATATTGTATCAACCGTGTTTGTACCCCAGTTTTATATGATATGTAGGTGGACTGTACAGTCACCCCAATGGGGGGGCATCGCCCCCGAAGAAAATTTTTGGGGTTGTTTTCGCTAGCTGTTTTGCGGGCCCATGGTTTTGGGTATCCTGTGGTATTTTCCTATTGTATTTCCCTTATAAAATAAAGACATTGTAATATGGCTAGGGATGATGATGTATTAGGTTTTATGCATTGTAAAGATCTCTGAGATCAGGAGAGAGACTATGAAACAGAGAAGAGGAAGTGCAGCGGTTGTGCTGCAGGTTGTATCCCTTCACCTTGCTGGACGGTAATAATAATAAGGACTGGCAAATTCAGTGTGGACGTAGCCCAAGTTGGGTGAACCACGATATATCTGTGTCTCTCTTGTAATGTGTATGTGTGATTATATTTGCATTTCTGTTTATTGTTATTGCTCAGTGATCCTGTTTTTCTAACATCTTTCTCCATACCAACATGTCTATGCTTGTAAACTAGCTTACCATTTCTAGAACCTATGTGTCATAAGAGGTTTACATGATTCCATGTTTTAATATAAATATTTTTGTTGATAACTTCCAGAAATAGTATGTTTTAACCCTTGAGATGTCTAAGGCTATTATGTGATATATTTTGATTGAAACGATGGTGGTGAATGAAAATGTGTATCAAATCCAAATCTCTTTGTTTATCTAAACTTGACTGTGGACTGGCATCATTACTCCTCATTTCCTACTTATGCCCCGATGCCATTAACAATGGCAGTTTTCTTTGGGAAAGCGTGTTGGATCCCAACAATGCTCTACCTAGAGCCCAACACTGCTCTGATACCACAATCTAATGTACCCATAGCACTACTTGTAATACCCCCACACAAATTTTATTAATTTATTTTGAGTTAAGTATTTTACTCACAAAAACAATTATTATTTTTGTAAAGAGTTATTAAAACTCTATTTGTAACTCACACTTATGTGCGAGAATATTTGGAACCATAAACTATAATTTTATTTTTAATAACAAGAGAAACACTTGGAACTACCAGTTAAAAAGGGGGCACCACCAGAGACAATGGAAAAGAGATAGCAAATAAATTTGTGTATCAATCAAATCCAAGCCGAAAAATCAGCAACTCCGACCAGATCCACAATTTAAGGGATCAAGAGATTGCTTGAGATTTTATTGAGATGGAACAAGACTCGGGCAAGAAATTATATAATACTACATTGGGATAGAACAGGATGTTGTGTTGTGCATGGAGAGAATTTTGCTGCTATTGAGGGAATGTTGTTGAGTTTCTCTGATATTTGTAAGTCCATCATATAAACTGTTATAGACTCTTTGGGAGAGTGTTGCATGTAGTTGTTGCTAGTCCATTGATCGAAGGTGCTGATCCATCTCGGAGGTGAAGCTGGAAAGTAGATTTGGATGCCTGCTTCTATGCTTGGGAGGAACTGCGTAGTTCCAGGTGTTTCTGCTCCTTGATTTCCATGTAAGTACTCTCGTGTTGTTATGAAAATGGTAGGAATATATAGCATACATGTCACAAAGTCTCAGGGAAATTGTTGCAAAATTGTTTTAAGAATCGAAGGGGCATTTATGTTTATGTACAACCTATTCTTCCCCTCTGCTAAAATTGAAATGTTATTTCTTTTAATGCTTTCATTTTGAGCGATAATAACGTGTAGTATGGTGAACTATTTGCATTTTCCGGGAGAAGGGAAAGGGGCATTACCCTGGTTTTCCTTGGGTCACTCTTAAAGTACTTCTTTTTCACATTCATTTGATGGCTCATTACCCTGCAGCGTGTTCACACACATAAATTAGTAAATATGCATATCTGGGTGGGGTGCAGTCCCAAGTTGTTTGCTTGAAGTTGTTTGATATATAATTACTACTAGTACATGAATATATTGATATCACATCATGATTGCATATCTTGGCAGTGCTCTTTTTTCTGTTGGTTTAGCGATTTGTTTGAGGAGAGACACAGTGTTAAGGACCATGTGATATCGGAGTTACTATTATTAGTTCATCCGCATTGCATATCCCTTTGAATGAGATGAAAAGGCACAACCCTACTTGATATTTTTACAAAGAATCCTTGCCTGTTTTTTAGTCCTACCATAGGCAGACACTATATGTTTCACCTTACCCTATTAGTGTGGCCAATGATACAAAGAAATCAAAAGTATTTTTAAAGTTTGAGAAAAATAATATTAATGTGTTTTTATTTATTCAATTTATTTTCATATGTGTTGAAATTTGATTTCCCTATAGACCTTGAAAAGCCAATTTTTGTCATTGATCACATTAGTTAAAAATAGGAAAATAAAATAAATTTTACATATATTATCAAAAATTTAGAAGTTCATGAAATATTTATGAAATAGTGTTGTACTGTTGTCACTTCAGTGTTGTACTGTTGCCACTTCACATATGGCAACTTATACATATATATACCTATTTCAAAAATTTATATAACTTAAATCCATATGTTTATATTGAAATGGTACCATTAATATCCTTAATATTCGTTTATATAATCTCTAAACTAATTTTCAAAATCAAATATGCAATTTTTATATTTTATGCTCTTTTTAAAGTGTGAAACATTATCTCATTTTCCACTTTTTCTTTTTAATTTAATATAATTTTTAAAATTAACTTAAACATAAAAATATTAATAAACATAATTATAGTTTAGTATCTTTTAAATTAATTTTTGAAACTCTCTTCCTTTTAAAAAATAGCATGAGTTTTGGATTATGTATCATTATCTATAGAAGAAAATAAGTTACCTTATTAATATTTTCAATTATGATTTACTTGATTTTTATTTCTAATTAGAAAATTGAATTTTTTATTATGGAAAATTGTATTGATTATATTGTTAAATTTTATATTTTTTAAATAATTTAGTGTTATAAAAATGGTTCATATAATAATCATATTAAATATTGATATCAAAAAAATACAAACAATTCAACAAACTCACATCCTATTTATTTACATTGTAATTTATATTTTTTTTTAAATAAACATATCTAACTTATTTAGGTTCATTTATTTTATACTATTATTTTCATAAGTTTGCAAATTCATAATTTTTAGATATTAACATTTAATAAGCAACTTCACATTTTTAAAGAGTTTTAAATATTAACATTTGATATAGGGGAGAGTTGTCTATTGTTGAACAGGGACCAGTAGTTGACATAGTACTGGTCCCACATAACCACCATATATTGACACAAATAAACCCATAAATTAAACATACACATTCCATATTAAGTGCAGAAAATATTTAAATTATGTCCAAAAATTGCCCATTAACTGAATGGGCCAATAACTGTCAATAAATAGTCTTTATATGACAAACTGTACAAAACATCTTATCCCAACAAAGTACAGATCTGCTCAAATATCCAGAAGTACATAAACAGCTAAATAACCCAACTCGTTTTTGCCACCTACTACAAGGTACCTATCAAAGGAGGACCCACGAATATCTAATGGAGCCTAAATATCCCAACATTCATTGAAACCTGTTCAAACATTCATTGATACCTGTTCAAGCATCAGAAAAGATAGTGTCAGCCATAACTGCAAGATTGTTCAACATTCCAACCCACTGTATTCAATAAATGACACCTACCCATTAAATGCACCCATTAAACAGATGGAAGCACACAGATCATGAAACAGATGAAGGCACAGGGATCCACAATGACAAGCTCCCAACCATTGGATCACTTTCAAATCAATCCACAACACACATTGAAATTTGAGAGATTGCAATCCATGTGCAACCTTCTTACCAACCCAATTCAATAGCAAACAACTATAAATGAACCACAACCCTTATGAAGATGCATTTCATAAATTCGACCTGCAGAGTGTGTGCACAGTTGCATTTCAGAAATTTGAACAACAGAGTGTGTGCACAGTGGAGGCATACCATCAGAAGTGTGTGCACAGTGGAGGCATACCAGCAGAACTGTGTGCACAGTAGATTCAGGTTACTGTTACTGTGATTTATGTTTCTGTTTATGTTATTTCCAGTTATGTTATTCATGTTATTTATGTTTCTGTTATTCATATTATTTATGTTATTTATGTTTCCAGTTATGTTATTTATGTTTATGTTATAATCAACTTCCAATTTCTTCTACATAACCAGCCTCCCTTCTAAATGTGCAGGTTGTTGTAGGCATGGCAAGAGTCAGCAATGCAAGGAGAACAAGTCGTCGACTGAGTAGGGGTGCCCAGCTACGCTGCACCTCATCGGATGAGGAGAGGCCCAATGATACAAATGCCAACAATGCTCCCAGCAATGTTGTTGAGAATGACAATGTGGTGGAAGAGGACATTGTTGTCCCACCACCAACCACACAGTCACTTCCAACCACAGTTCAAGGAACAAGTTCAGTCACCAAAATCAGTGCAATAAGAGGTTGGACAAAAGAAGACATGCTAGCTGCTATTGATGATATAGAGTTCAATGGATATTCTATTCGTGCTGCTGCTAAAAAACATGGAGTTGCTACCTCTTCAGTACATTATTGGATAAATGGACTCACACATACAAAGCGCAGAGGGCCTGTTACAGTTATGAGTGAAGAGGAGGAGGCCGAGGTGGTTCAGTGGTGTAAGGAGATGGCTGAAATGGGACATGGGCTAGAGCTGATACAACTAAAATCCATAGTAGCTCAAATATGTCAAGGGAGGCCAAACCCCTTCAAAGATGGGTTTCCTGGTAAGTCATGGTGGTTTGGGTTTAAAAAAAGGCATCCAAACCTTGTGTTGCGTACATTTGAGGGCCTAGATAGAGACAGGGCTCTAAATCTATGCCCTGTAATTCTGACTAAGTTCTATGCCACCCTTTCTAGTGCATATGAGAACCATGGGTATGCTCTAGACCATATATGGAACTGTGATGAAACAGGTTTACAGGCAGGAAGGAACTGTGGCATGCGTGTAATTGCCAAGAGAGGGAGTCGTAATGTGCCAAAGATTTTGCCTAGGAGCAGGGAGTGGATCACTATTCTATGTTGTGTCAATGCAATTGGTGCTTCAATCCCAGGATTTTATCTATTTAAAGGTAAAACTCAACTCAAAAACTATATACAGAATTGTGAACCAGGTGCATGCATGGCTGCACATCCCCATGCTTGGATGACCAAAGAACTCTTTTTGAATTGGCTTACTCACTTTGCTGCATCTATATCAGGCGGTGTCTCACCTGTAAATAGACACCTGCTGGTTTTAGATGGTCATGGAAGCCACATTGCTGTGCAAACAATCGAGGAGGCTAACAATTTGTGCATCGACCTGTTGACACTGCCTGCTCATGCCACTCACGGATTGCAACCCCTAGATGTCAGTGTGTTTGGGCCTTTTAAGAACTATTTCAGGGGTGAGCGAGCTTCGTGGATGGCACAGAATCCAGGGGTGGAGGTAAAAAGGTTTGAGCTAGCCGAGCTTGCAAGTAAAGCCTTTAAAAGGGCTCTCACACCTTCGAATATCAAGGCTGGGTTTAGGAGGACTGGAATATGGCCACTGAATTCTGAGGCTCTCATGCATGATACTACTTGTAGCCTGGGATTTGATCTGAATGGTCAGGAAGAAGGGGATGTCCAAGCACATGTTGTTGGCTAAGAAGATGTGGAGGTAGAGGAAGACGTTGTTGCTGCTGATCATATGATATCCCTCTCTCAAGGAGGACCATACTGTGGTGATGAAGAAGAAAAGGTAAGTGAAACATAGTATAACAATGAACCAATTGACAGTAACATGGAGGTACATACACCAACTGAGACAGCTGCAAATTCTGCTTCTAATCTTCTTAATGTCTCTATGCAAGAAACAGTTGCAACTTCTGCTTCTGTTCATGTCAATGAAAACATTGACCATGCACCAGGAAGCAGCAATGGAGAATTGACTTTGCCAAGCCAGGTTACCCCACCATCATGGCTGGTAGAAGCCATGATGAATTTGGACAAAAATATTGTGTCAAGAAAAAATGAAGAAAGCATGAACATGCCTTCACAGCCCAGAGAATTGGAAGAAGAAATTGTTCATTATTTTATGGACAATGGAAACCTGGTAGAAGATAGTGTCCACAACGAGGTTCCAGCTGAAGAGGACAATATGGTTCAGATAGAGCAGGAGAACATTGACCCAAATATTGAGAGGCAAGTGTCAAGCAACGAGCAGCAAGTGTCAAAGAAGAGCCAGTTGCTTGGTCGGTTTCTAAAGCTACCAGTAGAGAGAGTGTCAGCAAAAAGAAGGCAATCTACAGCAGACAATCTTCGTCTATGCTGAAGTTCACAGTTACTCACCTCAGAGGACTATATAAAACTATTGGTTGAGTCTGAGCATAGGAAACTTGAACTCTAGGATTTAAAGCAGAAAAAGAGGGACTTAGCTAAAGAAAAGAAGGCTGCAAGGATTGTTGCAGCAAAAATTCGAGCACAGGAGAGGCTTGAAAGAGAGAAAGAAAGACAAGAAAAGGCTCATCAAAAACAAATGGCAAGGCATGAAAAGGAATTGAGAAAGGCTCAACAATTGCTTCAAAAAGAACAAGGGGTGGCAAAAAGTTCTGCCATTGATGCAAACATAGTGGAGGGGAGTAGGATGATGCCAAACACATTGGAACATCTTGCAGATAATACTCCATGTTTCCAAGACCTCCTAAACATCCAAGTCCCCCGCTATCAACAAGTGCGCATGCCCACTTTATTCCCTCCTACCAGTGCAGGTGTCAGACATATGTATGATTATCGGGGGGCTCAACCCAATGCAGGGGTTAGTAGCACAAGTGTGCACTATGGATACTCAATTCCTCCATGGCTACAAGAAGCAAATTGGATATCATATGGAGGCAACCAGCCACAGCCTAATCATCCATTGTTAGGTATGCCAACCAACCTGGCTCAAGCAGGAAACTCAACAATATTGGGAAGTGAAGATCTTGGATGACATCAAGCATAGGAGTGTCATATAGGGATGCCAAAGTTTTTGTTGTGACCACATTGCATTGTGGATTTTGTAATCACTGGGTCTAACTACTGCAACATGGCCATTTTGTATACAATCCTATACATTTTTGGGTACAATCCTAGGTCATATCGTTCCCTAATGTTTGCGGCATTGTAATCAGGGGTTTATCATAAGGTTTAATATACAATTTCATCATTTCAAGAGCAAGCTGTAATGTACTGTGATTAAACATTTCATTAACATTTTTTAAGGATTATGAATTTAGTTTGTTGTTGGTTTATGTTGCAATTTATGTTTGGGCTGAATTATTGAAGGTTCTAGGGTTTATGCACCTATAACCCAAAAAACTTATTGTCATCACTACCATTATGAAAGACCAACACATACACACCAAAATGATTAATCATCATTATTGATGGAATCAAAATATCTTCTACAACCAAACAAACATTGTTGTATTTCTATATAAGGGAGGGATGCCAGTTGTTGGACACCCCATGTGGCTCTCTCGCCCATGCCACGCTGGAGAGTTGACACGAACGTAGCCTGGGCCCAGATGGCACTACCACCTATCGTGGTGGGTGGTATAATTAAAGCGGCCTCTATGGCACGCTTTTTCCCGCTTTTCCGGTGCTTTTCCCGCGACCTCTCCTTCCTCCTGTGTATTGTTGCTTGGGCCCTGTCTGTGAATGCTCCGCCACCCCACTTCCTGTTCACGCCCGCTCTGGTTCTGCACCACCCCCGCTCTGGTTCTGCACCATGGGCGCTCTCGTTCTGCCGGTATCCGGCTGAATTATTGAAGGTTCTAGGGTTTATGCTGTAGCAGGGTCCATGGCTTATGTTGCATTAGTATGGGATTACAAACATATGCCCAACCATTGCAATCATAGTTTGTTGTTGGTTTATGTTGCAATCATAGTTTGGCCTGAATTATCTATCTTCTATGGTGTATGTTGCAGCCGGGTTTGTAATTTTTTTAGGGTTTATGAATTTAGTTTGTTGTTTGTTAATGTTGCAATCATAGTTTCGGCCGAATTCTTGAAGGCTCTATGGTTAATGTTGCAGCAGTGTTTATAATTTTATTGGGGTTTCTGAATTTATGAATTCTATGAATTATTGAAGGCTCTATGGTTAATGTTTATGAATTCTAGGGTTTATGCTGCAGCAGGGTCCATGGTTTATGTTGTAGTCATTTCGGCTGAATTACAACCACATGGGATTACAACCATATGCCCAAAATTCAAAGGGAGATAGAAGACTCCCAAGACCACTATAATAGCTTCATCCTAGATGATATCGTGGGCTATGGTTTATGTTGCAGCAGGGTCTAAGGTTTATTGAAGTTTCATAGTTTGGGCTGAATTATTGAAGGTTCTATGGTTTATGGTGCAGTTAGTTCTATGGTTTACAACTCTTGACCCCTATATTTTCCTTAAACTAGCAGTTAGGAATGGGGTTGAACCATTGCATGGGTGTGATACCCATCCATTCGATGCTAACTGTACTGCAACATGGTCCATATTTCTCTCCTATTATTAATAATGCTTCTATAAGGAATGTTCCATGGAGGGCTCTCATGCATGACTTATTACAACTTAGTACAGTATCATACTAATCAACATAACAGGCCTAAATTAGATCCAGTGTATGTACATTCCTATAAACAAATTCAATATCCTTTTGAAGGCTAGAACAACAGACAACAATAATCAAGCACACAAACGGTTTAATAAAACTATGTCTATATAAATGCCCATAATGCAACAACTAATTTACCTTCTTCTATTTTGCCCATAATGCAACAACTAATTTAACTTCTTATATTTTGCCCAATATTTCAAGTTAATAGGTAAAAGTAAAAACTGCATCATACAACAGCAGATCATACAACAACAGATAAGATGCAGCAGATCACTTCATGTTAATAGGTAAAAGTAAAAACTGCATCATACACTTATAATTTAACAATAGCATGCAACTTGTAAACTGCATTAACAACAACACATCATAAGGTGGAGCAGATCGCTTGTAAAATGCATCAACAATAGCCAATTTGGCAAACTTGCTGATATCAACAACTGAATTATGGGTATTCTTCCAATTAGATGAGACAATGGAGAAGTCATTGTTGTCAACTGCCATCCATCCCCTGTATGATGCAGTTTTTCCTTTTAACTATTACCATTCCACTGCGACAAAAACCAACAACATAAACCAACAACATAAACCAACAACAAACTAAATTCATAAACCAGATAAATTTTAGGGACACTGCTGCAACATAAACCAGCAACAAACTAAAATCATAAACCATAGAACCTTCAATAATTCAGCCCAAACTATGATGGAAACATAAACCAACAACAAACGAAATTCATAAACCCCAATAAAATTATAAACACTGTTGCAACATCAACCATAGAGCCTTCAATAATTCGGCCGAAACTATGATTGCAACATTAACAGACAACAAACTAAATTCATAAACACTTAAAAAATTACAAACCCGGCTGCAACATAAACCATAGAAGATAGATAATTCAGGCCAAACTATGATTGCAACATAAACCAGCAACAAACTAAAATCATAAACCCCAAAAAAATTACAAACCCTGCTACAACATAAGGCAGCATAGACCATAGAACCTTCAATATTTCATCCCAAACTATGATTGCAACATAAACCAGCAACAAACGAAATTCAGAAACCCCAATAAAATTATAAACACTGCTGCAACATTAACCATAGAGCCTTCAATAATTCGGCAGAAACTATGATTGCAACATTAACAACACAACAAACTAAATTCATAAACCCTAAAACAATTACAAACCCGGCTGCAACATAAACCATAGAAGATAGAAAATTCAGGCCAAACTATGATTGCAACATAAACCAGCAACAAACTAAAATCATAAACCCCAAAAAAATTACAAACCCTGCTACAACATAAGGCAACATAAACCAGCAACAAACGAAATTCATAAACCCAAATAAAATTATAAACACTGCTGCAACATTAACCATAGAGCCTTCAATAATTCAGCCAAAACAAATACATAAACCCTAAAAAATTTGCAAACCCTACTGCAACACAGACCATAGAACCTGCTGCAACACAAACCATAGAACCTGCAATAATTATGCCCAAACTATGATTGCAACATAAACCCTAGAAAAAATTTAAATGCAGCTGCAACAAAACCCTAATTCATACACCCTAAAAAAAATTTAAACGGAGCTTCAACATTAACCACAAAACCTTAATTACAAAACCCTAATTCATACACCCTAAAAAAAAATTAAACGCAGCTTCAACATTAACCACAGAACCTTAATTACAAAACCCTAATTCATACACCCTAAAAAAAATTTAAACGCAGCTTCAACATTAACCACAAAACCTTAATTACGAGTGCAACGTAAACCATAGAACCTTCAGTAATTCAGCCGAAACAAATTCACGTCCAACCTAATAAATGAATAAACACTAAAACATTCATAAACCCTACTGCATTCATAAACCCTACTGCATCATAAACCATTCATAAACCCTACTGCATTATAAACCATTCATAAACCCTGCTGCAACATAAACGAAATGCATTTCACCATTGCCACAAACGCAACGTAAACCCACCATACACAATTCAAAGTGTGAGCAGGAGGGCACCAAACCAATTCACCAACAGAAATGCACAAATTCACAACCCAGAAAACCAGAATTTAACCTTTAAAAGCAGCAGAAATGGTCCATGAAATCCCCAGAAGGTTGAGAGTGTTGACAAACACCGATGCAGGGAATGGTTGGTAGGAAACCTACCACCGAAACCGAAGAAGCGTGAAGGGATGAGCCAACGCCACCACCGTGAGCAGGAACAGCCAACGCCACTGTCGTGAGCAGGAACAGCCAACGCCACCGCCGTGAGCAGGAACAGCCTGATGGAAGCCACCATCGCCACCAGCGAAACCAGCCGAGCGGAAACCCAACAACACTACCACCGAACTGATGAAAACCTCCAACGGGGTCTGCCGCAGACAACTTCGAGGGTCTGTGGTGCGCTATGGGCATGGAGCGAGTGTCAACGTCGGGAGAGCTAGCGGATAGAACACACAGTAGCGGCGAACGCCATCCATCGGGGGGTAAGGCAACAAGCGTCCGCCATATAATAGGAGCACAGCAGGATACCGGCAGAACGAGAGCGCCCATGGTGCAAAACCAGAGCGGGGGTGGTGCAGAACCAGAGTGGGCATGAACAGGAAGTGGGGTGGCAGAGCGTTCACAGACAGGGCCCAAGCAACAATACACGGGAGGAAGGAGAGGTCACAGGAAAAGCGCCCAAAAAGCGAGAAAAAGCATGCCATAAAGGCCGCTTTAATTATACCACCCACCACGACAGGTGGAGGTGCCATTTGGGCCCGGGCTGCGTTCGTGTCGACTCTCCAGCGTGGCATGGGGGAGGGAGCCACGTGGGGTGTCCAACAACTGGCATCCCTCCCCTATATTGGTATGGATATAAAACACTTTATATTAATACATTAATTTTTACTTATTTTTAACAAAAATTATTTACACTTTATTTTTATTTTTAAATTAATTTTGAATAATTTATTTTTGTTTTTTATATTAAAATGCATATTTGCATACTGGCAGTCGACATACCTGTTTGGATTTATGACATCCCGACTCCCGTAGTCTGATTTCTCTAGTGCAGAAGTCGGAAGTCAAAAACCAAACACTTACTTTATGCCATCCCGACGTCCGACTATTCCAATGTGGAAGTCGGAAGTCGAAAACATGTCACCTACTCCATGGCACTCTATAAATACACCATGTGTCACCATATGAGAGTTTCATGTGTCACCCAGGGAAACTAGATATTGACATTTTAACAGCAAAATTTATAGAAATTTTGCTTCAAAGAGTTTACTGGCAAGTGGAAATTTTATCAGAGAAAGAGGGGTCGCTCTTTCCTCAAGTTGTTCTATTTTGGGGTGTTGGATGTAGATGCTGAGGAGAAAGAGTGTCTGCTCCTTCCTCGAGGTATTTTTTTAAGGAGTGGGGAAAGATAATATCAACACTCTAAACAAAAATTTCATACAAGCATTAGTTCAAACAGTTTGCTAGCAAGTGGAAATATTCTCATAGAAAGAGTGGCCACTCTTTCTTCGAGTTGTTCTATTTTGGGGTGTTAAAAGAATACGGTGAGGAGAAAGAGCATTCACTCATATCTCTAGGCGTTCTTTTTTAGGGGTGTGGAAAGTATATATCGGCACATTAAACATAAATTTCGTAGGAACTTTGCTTGAAATAGTTTGCTGGCAAGTGGAAATTTCCTCTGAGAAAGACAGGCCACTCTTTCCTCATGTTTTTCTATTTTGTGCTAATGAAATTATATGCCGGGGAGAAGGAGCATCCGCTCCTTCATCCAAGGCTTCTTTTTAAGGGGTGAGGAAAGTAGATATTGGTACCTTAATCACAAATTTGATAGGAACTTTGCTTTAAACAGTTTGCCGGCAAGTGGAAATTTTCTCAGAACAAGAGGCAGCCACTCTTTCCTCAAGATGTTCTATTTTGGGGTGTTGAAAGTAGATATTGAGGAGAAAGAGTGTTCACTCCTTCCTCCAGGGGTTCTATTTTTGGGTGTGCAAAGTAGATATCAAGATTTTAACAACAAAATTCATAGTAATTTTGCTTCAAAGAGTTTGCTGGCAAGCAGAAATTTTCTTAGAGGAAGATAGACCGCTCTTTCATCAAATTGCTCTATGTTGAGGTGTTCGAAGTAGATGTTGAGGATAAAGAGTGTCCACTCCTTCCCGCAAGGGTTTTTTTTAAAGTGAGAAAAGTAGACATCGACACTTTAAACACAATTTTCATAGGAACTTTTCTTCAAACAGTTTGCTAGCAAGTGGAAATTTTTTCAGAGAAAGAGTGGTCGCTCTTTCCTCAAGTTGCTCTATTTTGGGGAGTGGAAATTTTATGCTGAGGAGAAAGAGCATCCGCTCCTTTCTCTGGGCGCTCTTTTTAAGGGGTGGGGAAATAAGATATCGGCACCTTAAGCACAAATTTCATAGGATTTTTCTCTTAAACAATTTGCTGACAAGTGGAAATTTTCTCAGATAAAGAGCGGTCGCTCTTTCCTTAAGTTGTTCTATTTTGGGGTGTTGTAAGTAACTACTGAACATAAAGAGCATCTATGGGATCAAATGCTCCCGTGACCAAAGAAAAAGACGAGAGAAAAAGAAGCATGTTTACAATGAGATTAGACACACTAGACGCCTGTCAAAATGCATGGTATAAATGTCATGGGATAAAAATGAGCACTTTATACAATTATAAAAGCATGTTATTGATTGGTGATGTGAGAGCTGTGCATGGTAACAGTGGCTTGGAAAATTATAGGGAAAAAATTGTTGCACTGGTAGCCACTTTTAATAAAATTGTAGAAGAGAATTCAGACAAATCTCCACATATTACACGATTAATCAGTGAAGATGGAACAAGGACAACCTTGAAATTATTTCCATCTAATATGTCCCATGGTTTGCTGCGAAAAATGAAAAATGAATAAATCGAAAGTATTGGTTTTCCTCCAGTATCAAAATCCTCCTTTAGCAAGGTGATGAGAGAAGATTTTCGAGATGTTAAAATTTCTAAACAAAAATCCTTAGCAAGGTGTAATGAGTGCATTACATTACATGATAGGATAAAGGGGACCATTGATCTAGCTGAGGTGGAAAGGTTGCGAGGACATCATGCAGCTCATAATAAATATATTGCAAGTTGTCACCAAGTGTATTATTCTCATAGATTAGCTTCACAAAAAAATCCAAAGACTTTTTTGAGTATTGTTCATGACAACATGGATAAGTCAAAGATTTCCATTCCAAGGATGGGTAAGAAGGAAAAATATTTAAGTAATGTTATGAATCTTCTCATATCATTGACTGGAATGTTGACTCATGGGAACAAGACTAAGGATTTTGGCCATTTCAGCCTCTCATTTTTAGAGATGGGATCAAATTTCACTGTGACATCCCTGGATAAATGCTTGAAGAGTTTTGAAGAACCAGTGGTTGATAAATATGGTGATTTTCTCTACAAAGGCGGAACATCTAAGCACCAATTGCATGATGCTCTATTTTAATCAGAGTCACATGAAAAGTGTGTGATATACAAACAAGATGTAGTGCATCATGATATATTGTGTGTTAATGATACTGATCAATGCATGCCAAATAGAAAACTACCACCCATGTTGTTGTTGCAAATGGATAATTGTTCAGGCGATAACAAAAACCACTTTGTATTTGCATTTTTATATCTTTTAACAACAAGGAGAGTGTTCGATATTGTTGAAGTTGGATTCCTCCCAGTTGGACACACCCATGCAGACATAGATGGAACTCAGTGGAAGGTTAAAAAATAAAGCTAATGCGCAAGGATATATTTTCACTCTCCGAAATTATGGATACGTATAGGACATGTGAAGATAAAAATTTCTATGTCCCTTATCTAATTGATGAACTTTATGATTTTAAGAGTTTTGTGAAACCCCAACTTTTGGATGGAAATGTTAAGATCATCGATATCAAAAAGTGTCATTTTTTTAAATTTCATCTCATAGATAACATTCCAGTCATGCAATGGAATGCATCACTTCGGGATGAAGCTTGGTCATCTCCTATTCATCTGTGGCAGTCATTTCCAGATGGTAGCACAGACTTGCCGGTGGGGAAGCCTAGGTTATTAAATATGCAATCAAAAAGACCTTCAGACATTGATGAAATAAAAAAGGAATAGAAACGTATATTTCATTCTGGAATTGAGGGACTGAGAAGGGAGGTGAACAATTTTGGTGTCCCAAGTTAAATTATTAGGATGTTGTATATAAAGCTTTGGACAGTCCCTTTGAGAGTGTTGATCGGTCAGCAACTAACTTTGGCCATCAACAAGCCATGATATTCATAGTAGTGACCCTACAAGATATGAACACGAAATTATGGATGCCTATTTGAAGGAAAATGTTCCTGCTTTGCATGATTTCTATGTTGGACCAGTATGCAACAAGCCTAGAGATGAATCCATTCCAAGAGTGGATGTTGTAAAGGGCCAAATGGTCAATGTGCAATCGCCAGATCCAGATTGTGCAATATGGTTAGGTAGGGCGATTGGTAATATTTATTAGGATTCAGATGCTAGTACTCTTGGGTCTTACAAAGTAGAGGTACAATGGTGGAAGCCAACAGGAGCATTGAAGGATGTGAAGGTCTTGTACAAAAACTGCTTAAATAGAAAGAAACAATGGGTTTTTTGTGCAAAATAAAATATGATGATCGATGTAAATAACATCATATGGGCATGGTCACCAAGGCTAGGATGGATAGGAGAAAAAAATTATAATAAATGAGAACGGCCTTGCAGCAGTTAAGGCACAACGAGAATGAATGGGGCATAATGTTGAGAGTAGGATGGATGTTCCTATGGATATCATTTGATGGGATCTTATCCCAACAAATTTATATTTTGTTACAATCCTTCTAGTTTGTCTATCAACCTGACTGGGTGAGCAAACGTTGAAAGTATGGAATGTCCACGAGCCTCTAGGAATTTGAGGAAAATTACTACTCTAATGCAGAATACATTGTTTACTGGTTACTACTGTGTAAGTAAGTTGTGCCTATACAGATTACACATATAATTTCTTCCTCATTTAGAAACTACTAAAATTATCTATGTAAAAAGCTAGATATTCTTGATACTATATCAAAAAAGAAGTTCAAGAATTGATAAACTTGTTATTCAAACAAGGTCTGAATATTATAGACATTGCACTTTTTTCCTTAAAATATTGCACATTTCTAAATGAAAATTGCACTTTTCAAATCAAAATTTGCATTTTTTGATTTGAAATTCACACTTTTTGAATTGAAATTCATAGTTTCATAATAAAAAACTGCAATATTAGAGTTCATAGGTAGTCAAAAACACATTATATGAATAGAAAAAAACTTTTAAAAGTCAATATTGCCACTTTTAGAACCTAATTTTTCACTTTAGAAAGGTTGATATTGACACTTTAAAAGTCTAAATTCACACTTTTTTAGTCCAAATTTTTTCTAATAAGTCCAAATTTAATGAAATGGGAGTTACTAGTGCAACTTGCCACATGGCATTTAGAAAATATTTCATTGAGGTTGATGGTGCAGTATATTTTTCAGATAACTCAAACCTCAATCCCCATGGAATTGGCACCATCCGACTCAAATTGCCTAGATTCCCTGAATTTTTGTTGCATAATGTTCTATAAATTCAAGAGCTGTAGAAAAACTTGTTCTCTCTTATGTAGATTCAACAACAAGGACATTCCATCTACATATTTAATGGACAAGTTGAGATAAGGAGATCCTCTAGAAACCAAGTCATCATGATCGAGTATGAAGATGATAAGATGATGATCGAGTATGAAGATGATATTTTTAAGATGGAAGGCACATCTACAAGGATACAAAATTTTGAACACCTCTCTCATCATAATGAAGGTACATTGTCTTCCAATGTTTTGTGGCATGCTAAATATGGACATATCAACTATGATAGTCTTTGTTTTTTGAAGAAGAATGGTGTCTCTAGTGTTCCCACCATTCCAAATAAGTTGAAATATTGTGATTCTTGTATTCTTGAAAAACATAGTAAGAATCATTTCCATGAGTCAAATTCAAGAGCATGTAGAAAACTAGAGTTGATACACTCTGACTTATTTAGCCCCATGCCTATTGCTTCTACAAATGGTAATAAATATCGCATGACTTATATTGATGATTAGACCAGGATGTGTTGGGTCTACTTATTGAAGCACAAACATGAAGCATTTGAAACATTAAAAAAAATCATTTGTGGATTGAAAATGAAGCACAATCTCATATTTCCACTCTTCATATTGACAATGGAAAATAATACACTTCTAAGGAAATTGAAAACTATTATCACAAACATGTGATTATGCATCAAAACTATGTTCCATATAATACTTAGCATAATGGTGTACTAGAAAAAATGAACAAGACACTCTTGAATATGGTACACTCCATGTTATTTTTCAAGAATATGAAATTGATGTTTTGGGGTGATGCGATTTTGTTTCTAGCCTATTTAAGGAACATAAGGCCATATCATGCTCTTTCAAAGAAAAATCCATATGAAATGTTGCATGGCCACTTATATTGGTGAGGCATCTCAAGGCCTTTGGTTCCATCTATTATGCCTAAATCTAGAGGAACATACAAACAATATTGGTGCAAGGAGTTGAAAGTGCATCTTCTTGGGGTACTCAAACACAGCCAAGCATATAATTTTTATGATGAGATAAAAAAAAATAGACTTTCTACAGATGTCATTTTTCTCGAAATGAATAAAAATGACAAGTCTATTGAAAGGCAACTTGATCATCTAGAAAAATTTACCCATGTGAAGAAATTTCATGAATTTGAAAATGATATTCCACATATTGAAGGGGGGATCCCTATCTTGGATCATTATTTGGAATCTCATTTTGTAGAACCATCTCCCCCTCATGAAGAAGTTCCCACCACTTCACCAGAACAAGAGGTTCAATTGGATGACGTGATTGAGAAGATTGGAAGAATAAATGAAGCACCACTAGTTGAGCAACTTGTAACTTCACAAAAATTTTCAAAGTGGGTCACAGAGACACTGGAAAGTGTTAATGATGAAGTTGGAAAGAAAGGAACCAAAATTTCAACAAGACAAGAATACTGAGGAGATGCAGATAATTCAAATGCGGGTGATGTAGAAGATATGGATGTTTCATATGAATGTGAATTGAATTTATCTTCTAACCATGAACCAAATTCCTTTGAAGAAGTTGTTATTTAAAATGAGTGGAGATAAGCCATGCATAATGATACGATGTTGGCATCAAGAGTTGGACATGGAAGTTGGTGGACCCTCCATTTGGAACCAAAATAATTGGTCACAAGTGGGTCTATAAGAACAAGTACAAATCATATGGCTTACTTGAGAAGCATAAAGCGAGGTTTGTGGAAAAACAAATTTCACAGTAAGAATCCATTGACTATGAGTATACTCCCCCGCACAAAAAATAGGTTACCATTCGTACTCTATTGTCTTTGGCTACATAAGATGAGTGGAAAATTTTATCAAAAGGATGTGAAGATTGCTTTCTTGAATTGAGAATTGAAAGAGAATGTCTTCATGTTGTCTCAACTAGAAGTTTTTTTTGTGAAGGGACAAGAACAAAATGTATGCAAACTCATCAAATCTTTGTATGGTTTGAAACAAGCAACTCATGCATGGTATGAAAAAATCTGATCGAGCATTATTTGAAATTAAATTTCAAACATTTTAGAATTGATGATGTGATTCTATTTGTCAAGAAAATTTGAAGGTCTATTGTATATATTGTAGTGTATATACATGATTTGTTGGTGAAAAGGAACAATGAAATCTACATTGTATCCATAAAGAAAGAATTGAAGAAAGGCTTTGAGATGATAGATTTTGGACATCCTCGCTACTACTTCAGAATTGAAGTGACTCAAAATCCCAAGTCCATATTCATATCCCAAAAGAAGTACATTAGAGAATTGTTTAACAAGTTTAGGATGAAAAAGTATAACCCTCTCTCTACTCCAATTGAATGGAACTTGAAGCTCACATTAGAAGAAGGGAATGAATTTAAGGATGCTACCAAGTACATATATCTTGTGGACAGTATTATCTACCTTATAACCACCAAACCAAATATTTCATTTTCTATTGGGATCCTTTCTAGGTTCATATAAAAACGCCATGAAGGACATTGGTCTAATAAAAAAAGACTTCTAAGTACTTGAAGGGGAGTCAATAATTTGGACTCAAATATTCTAAGGTGAATGAATTCAAATTGATTGGATATTTTGATTTAGACTTTGATGATGACAAAGTGAATGGAGTGTATACTTCGGGCTACCTCATAAGTCTTGAATCAATAGTTGCATATTGAAGATAACAAAAACAGTTTATTCCAACAGATTCCACAATAGAGGTAGAATATGTGGCTGATGCAGAAGCAACAAAGGAGATTATGTGTATCGGAAAAATACTTGAAGATTTGCAGGAGAAACAGGTGAATCCTACTCCTATACTAATTGAAAACACTTCTTCAATCAATTTGGTTAAGAATCCCAGATTCCATGGTCAAACCAAACACATCAACAAAAAGTAACATTTGATTTGGTATCATGTAGAGGCCAAAACAATTCATTTGAGACATTGTTCCACAAATGAGCAAATCACAAACATTTTGGCCAAATCATTTAGAAGAGAATCTTGAAAAGTTTAGAAAGATGCTTGGACTCATAAACACCTCTTCAAATTAAGAGAGGGAATATTGAAAACCTAATTCATAGGTTCCAAATATAAATTATTGTAAATATTAGAAAATGAATTAAATTGCCACTTACCTTTACCTTTGAAACCAAAGGCCAAAGATCACTTCTCTAATGTATAAATAAGATATTTGTGATGAATAGAATCACTCACTCCATCCTTGGAGTTATTCCTCCACTCTTAACAAATATAAAATAGTAATTTACTTTCTAGGTTGGCTACTTACATAAGATTTTAGATTTTTGTTATTTCATTTTATATTCATATGAATCTGGCATTGATGTAGGATCCCCTTAGCACTCCCACATTGTACTTTTCTGTGTACTCATTTATTACCATTGGTAAACTTTTGTGGTATTTTAATAAACTTATTTTCTTTTATATATGTATTCTTTTGATAGTTGAAATTAGTATTCAATAATTGAATTATTATTATATTCTTCCAAAACGATGATTAAAAGATTAATTTGGTAGAACCTTAATAAATTTGTTTTACATGTATGCACTTTACTCCATCTATAAACATTATAATTCTTTATTTTATTGTCCACTCATGTTCTTTTCTTACAGAGCGATGATGTCGATGAGGGTTCTAACTATGAAAGGGCAATTTTGTATGTGTAATTTCAAGATGATGAAATGATTGATGATGTCATGTTCTTTTCTTAGAGAGTGATGATGTCGATGAGGGTTCTAAATATGAAAGGGCAATTTTGTATGTGTAATTTCAAGATGATGAAATGATTGATGATGTCGATGAGGGTTCTAAATATAAAAGGCACCAATGATTCAATCAACTTCAAATTGATAATATTCATTTTTTATATCTATATAGATATTAATTTACGCAAGGTTCTATATAAGATGGTTGAAACTTCAATTTGCAATGTTTTATATAAGATAATTGAAACTTCAATATAGTGACAATGTCAACTTGTTACAAGCAAAAAAAATAATAATGATTATTTTCGTATTTGAATTGAAATTTTATAATTATATTTATCTATAATTTTTTTAATCTCTTATCATAAAATTGATTAGCATATAATTAGATGCACACTAATAATTAACTTCGTCAATATTTAATAATTTTTTAATTATTAATTATTAAATACAATTCTTCTTCTTTTAACAAAAACGATTATATTTGTATTAAAATAAGGTTGCAGCTAAACTATCTATCCAAGTAACACAAAAAAGAGACTAAGTATCCTATATATTCCATTCACATCATCTAATGCCTCTATGCAACTCTAAGTTTCACATAAACTGCAAATGTTTGATTGGACTTAGGCCTCCATAAGACCTAAAGCAACAAAAATTTATTACAATTTTTCGTTGTTTTGATTTTGTGATTTGAGAGTGGGTTCACACTCCCTATATGCACCAATGAAGGGGGTTTCCATAGTTTTAGGGGTGAGGGAAAAAATTCCAATACCATACACAACAAACATGCAAGTCCCAAACACAACATATGTCTAAAACTCCATCATGCTATAAAAGCAGTTCATGCATTCTTTGTGCACCCAATAAACATCAAAATTCCATATGTAGAATGATGCCAATGATTGTATAGTGATAAATCCTACATATTGCTTGGAGTCCCATCAAGCCATATGTATTAACTAAGAATTGATTTACAAAGGAGAGTAAGGTTACAAAGGCTACCAATGAGATTAAAGGCTCCATCTTCATCATTCTCCAATGCCACCACTTAGCTCTGTTTATTGATGACATTTCAATCATACACAAGAAGGTCTTAACAATCAAGGAGGTCACATACAATTCTTGTCCCCTCATTTTCAATTAATATTCCTTACTTTAGCCTTGTAGCTATATTAGCCTGATTATCTACTTTGCTATTGAATGTTCTCAACACGTAATGGATGGAATATGCTCCAAGCTTTTAGATAAAATTTGCATTCTTATGACAAGCAATTTGGGAATTGAGTCTTTCAAACTTAACTTATATGGAACATATGACTTAATATCATTTCTAAATCACCTATGGTAGTGATTCTCTTCATCATCAAAAGCTAAGATTTATGCTTGATTATGGGTCTTCCTTTCCTAAAACCCAAGCAAATCAAAAGGTAAGATTTATGCTTGATTATTAGTTTTCCTTGCTTAAAACCCAAGTAAAGAATATTACTATTTCGGAAAATGTCTCAACGAAATTGAACTCAGGTAGATGGAATAAAATCTATCTAACTCCACCAAGAGACCACCGTATCATTAACTATCTAATAAACTATATATATATATATGATATATGATATATGATATATGATATATGATATATGATATATGATACTCATCACAAATACAAATCCTAAAAAAGCTTTTAACATGATGGAATAAATGACAATAACCATGCTATGAAGTTGGATGCAACATATTAACATGTGTCTTTAATTGGACAACATTTTTTATATCACTCATGTCGATGTAGAAAGTAACATGACGTGTAATCATGTGAAGCAAAAACAATGCTATTTAAACGTACTTTCAGATATAAAAAGAACTTTATAAACACAATGCAATGTCGTCTAGATATGCATGCAATGCAAACATTAGGTTATTTAAACAAAGGCAACACATCTAAATTTATTAAATGGGATGTTATATTATTAAATGATTGCCATTAAAACACAATATTATTATTATTATTGTAAGTATATTTGTAAAGACATCATATTAATCATCGTCACATTAAGATGACACAAATTGATGCATCAATGTGAAAAAATAAAATAAATAAATAAACACTATAAACCATTTTAACCCTAAAATTTTATATTATAATAATAAAAGGTATTAAATAACATCATATTATTAATAACATTAAGAAAATTAACACTAAAATCTTATATTATAATAATAAAAGACATTAAATAACATTATATTATTAATAATATTTTTTATTGTATATTAACATGTCTTTTTATTTTTTTAATATTATTTGTCATCATCACCATTTTAGTTTATTCTTACTTTTTTTTCAACCAAAACACTATATTATTGGTATTCAAATTAGTGAATCAAATAGTACAAAATTATATGAGTCGGCACTTATATTCAAAAACAAAAAACTAATTAACATCATCGTCCAAACTATACTAGTGGAATTTTCAAATAAAGAAGTATAGTTACACATAATTTAATCATCAAACCAGTGATTATATGTCAAAAATTCAGACCGATCCATGCTCTGCAAACTGTAAATCCTGAAATTCCTCCCAAAATATTACCCCTTCTCCACCATCATATGCAGCTTTAGATAGATTGTCCACCACTGAGTTGTGTTGCCCATAAATATATTCAAAAGTAATGTCACTAAACAGCAGAATTTTCTCCCTTGTCCTACAACACCACTGATAAAGGTTAGTTTATTCTTACTTAATAATTGTTCTTACAATAATATTAGCACTCCTTTTTATTTTAATATTATTGTATATTGGCACCCCTTTTTATTTTTTAGATCTAATAATATTGCTTTAGCATTTTAAATTTAACATTATTATTTATTTTGGCATGTAATAAACGCATTGACGCTGAGTCAAGGGTTTGTATTGTTTGTGACGAAGTGGCTCTCGCAGTTCACAAACGCACGTTGAAAAATGTAATGCGAGTTGTTTTCAAAACTACAATGCGAGTTGTTTTACATTATAATTTTCTATTTTTTAAAAAGCAACGCTATTGTTTTGTGGCTATTATTAACGTTGGATGTATTAAATAGAAAGAATGATTAAAAATACATAGTAATGGCGTTTCCACCGACAAATATGTTCCCTTCAAAGAAATTCTTAATTGCATTTCCACCGGCAAACGTATCACATCTGTTTTGTTGAGCGTGATGTACACGTGCGCTTAGGATAAAAGAGGGAGCTGTATAAAGCGCCAACTAAATAGTTATCGACTTGTTGGAATTTGGCAGAATAATTTTTGTCAAAATTTCAGTTTGAAGTTATTAGATGGTAATTTAGGCGAAATTGTAATCTTAGTAGTTTTAAAATTGGGTAATTAGTCTAGACAATCCCATTGCTGAAATTACAAAAAAAACAACAATTTTAGGCATAAATTTCAATGGTTGTGGATCCAAAATAGCTGAAAAAGTCGGGCATTTTGGTTGTCTCTTTAAAATTTTTAAAGGAAATTATTATTTTAGCATTTTTGTAATTTTTACAATTGGGATTGTCTGTTCTAAACTAATTGCCTTGCTATCTGAACACTCCAAATTAAGCTATGCCTGGATTCGGATGAGTCAGGGGCGTCGCATTAATGGTTTTTTTTTTTTAGGTTCTTTTAGGAGAAAATATGGCGATGTCACGTTTTCAACTTGCAGCAAAAGACAATGAACATTCAATGTCAACGCAAGGATGGCCGAGCCGGCCAAGTCTCAGTGCATCCACCACTTCTACGTATTTTCCTCCTCCTCTGAAAGTGGATGAATTGCAACTTGCTTTTGGTTGGCTACTGAATTTCTTTATTTCAGTGCAGTGTCTGTGGTCTGAATCTGAAGTTGCGCGTGCATAAGAAGAGACGTGGCTCTCCTGTCCTTCATTTCCATTTGTTGCCCAAGATATATAATGTGGGGCGGGCGAGTAAGTAAACAATCGCCCTCAGTTGAGCTGTAACCTACGAACCATTCCGCCACTGAATCTGGTCTCTATAAATTAAACCTAAAACCACCCAAATTTCTCACCAAGCAGAACGACGTTCAAGAAGCAATCATAGCACGACGTTGCTCAGAGAAGATGAGTAGATCAAGATCGTTGATGTTCGTAAGATTTGCTTTATTGATCAGCTTATCATGTACTGCTCTTACAGTCAAGGCTCAGTTGACGGCTACTTTCTATCAGAATTCATGTCCCAACGTCACTACTATTGTGCGCAGATTTGTGCTACAAGGAATAATCACTGAAACAAGAGTGGCCGCCTCCCTTCTTCGATTACATTTTCATGATTGCTTCGTCAATGTATATATCTTAGAATTTGGGGTGGATTACAATCTATATTTTTCTTAGATTGAAGAAAATAAATATAATCCATTTAACTAAAAAAGTAATAGATAGGTAGCTGAGGTATAGATTATTGATTACAACTAAACATAGAGAACAAGTAACATATAAGTAACATATAACTTGTTCATGGTACTTAACTTGTGATTTATCCTTGTTCTAGTGGCTGTGGCTGTTCTAGTTAATTAATTTGTTCATATGGACATATAGAATTAGGTTATTTATGAGAGAAAATGTTTTTTCATATTCATGGATAATTAATTATCATAGTTCTTTTTGTGGTTTATGGAGGTGATCCTTAAATGTCATCACCAACAAGTTATGTGTTATTTGTTCTCCATGAGTAATTATAATCATTTATTATGTATACCTCATCTCCCTGTTATCACCAACCTTCTTCTAATAAATCTATTCATTAGAAAAATGAATTTCCGGAATATCCACTATCAGCATTTTGACTGTGGATGTTTAGAATCCTTAACTGAATTCAATATGGAGAAAAGAACTGCTGTAAGGGTAAATTTATAGGTTAGGTCTGAAGTGAACTAGCAGACCTAACCTATAAATTTACCCTTACAGTAGCTCTTTTCTCTATATTGTATCCTGAAGATAAATCCAATTAAGGATTCAAAACATAGACAATCAAAATGCTGACCATGAATATTCCGGAAACCCATTCTTCTAACACTACTAACCACCTCAATCTCAAATCCTAAATCTATTCATTATTGATGCAGTGATGCACTCTATTTATGAATCTATTCATTGTTTGCAATTAAATGCAGGGCTGCGATGCGTCAATTCTGTTGGATGATACTGCTACGTTCACGGGAGAAAAGACCGCCGGCCCTAATAACAATTCAATACGAGGATTCGAGGTGATAGACGCGGCTAAGGCAGCTTTGGAAAGCGCATGCAGCCAAACCGTGTCCTGCGCAGATATCCTGGCTATCGCAGCTCGCGACTCTGTGTTTCTGGTATATATAAATTTCAATTCCATTACTCCA
Organism: Larix kaempferi; assembly: GCA_027924585.1. Lineage (NCBI taxonomy): Eukaryota > Viridiplantae > Streptophyta > Pinopsida > Pinales > Pinaceae > Larix > Larix kaempferi. The sequence continues at coordinate 24,466,793 of BSBM01000001.1, forward strand.
GCAGATAAAAATGTTTGCTGGATTAATGTTGATTTAAAATCGTCAAATGTTTTATTTGTATATGCAGAGCGGAGGTCCATCCTGGAAAGTTCTGTTAGGCAGAAGAGATAGCACAACTGCCAACCAAACTGCGGCGAACGTGGGCATTCCAGCACCATTCGACTCCATAACAACAATTACCAAGAAATTTACCGATGTCGGCCTCAGTGCCATGGATGTTGTGCCCCTCTCAGGTGAACGTTTAATGGTGACTGATTTTTTCTTGTTAAGTTGGTCTATTATTGCAGCTAATTACAATGATTATAATATTCCAGGAGGTCACACAATTGGGCGGGCCCGATGTACCACATTCAATAGCCGCTTATTCGATTTCAATAATACCGGTAGCCCCGACTCGAGCATTGAAGCGACGTTTCTCTCTGATCTTCAGACTCTTTGCCCAGTAACTGGAAATAACAATACGCTGGCGCCTCTCGATCGCAAGTCCAAAGACTGGTTCGACAACAATTATTTCAAAGAGTTGCAGAGTAACAGCGGGCTTCTACAGTCTGATCAAGAACTTTATGCCACCGATGCTTCAACAAAGTCTCTGGTAGACACTTACATCAACAGTCAAAGTACCTTCTTTCAGGATTTCGTTACATCTATGTTAAGGATGGGAAATATCAGCCCGCTTACTGGCACTGACGGTCAGATTCGTACAAACTGTAGAGTTGTAAATAATTAGGAACTTCGACTAAAAGGAACAATTAAATCCTCCTCTATTCATTACAGTGTATCCACAGTATGGTTTGATTAGGTTGCTATTTATAATATATATCATCATCATAGGTGGAAAAATGATATATTTATCGTCGTGCTCTCTCTGAAGGGACGCACTTTGCATCTGGCTTAAGAATTCAATTTCAAAAAGTATGCACAATCGGATCTCGTTTCACTTAAGAGTTGCATGTGGTTTTACTTTTATCATTCAAATGTTTGGGAGCTTCAATAAGTAGCCTCGGAATTTAAGTTAACCTAATAATTAAAAATGACAAAGCAGAGAGAAGCCACACACCTGCTGCTTCTTCACATTGAAGGTGACACCAGGCTCATTCACACTTTACAAGAATGGTTATATATAAATACAACAAGAAAATCTATTTTTTAGCACCATAAATTAGCATTACTTATATTTTATGATGTTAAGGTGGTGTTATTAGCACCAATTACAATTTCTTGGTGTTAAGATGGTGATATTAGTACCACTTACATTTTGTAGTGTAAAGGTGGTGATATGAGCACCACATATATTTTGTGGTGTTAATATGGTGTTAATGTTTGTTAATATTATCGGACATTAAGTTTTTCCTCGTGAATGTTAAGAGAAATGCCATGTTGACAAGTACCATAAAGTGGTGCTAAATAATTATTTGTCATATGGACATGTACATGTAGGATTTATTTATTAGGATTTTCACCATAAACAAAATAATCTCAGAAATAATTATTTTTAATGATTTAATTCAATTATTTATAATAAAAAAATCATTCAAATAAATGATTAAGATTAATTTATGAGTATTTGAGCCACAATCACAACACATTCAATTGATTATTTTTACACTATTTAAACAAATAAATTCGCATGATTTGTTTATAAGGCTTCACACCATCATAAGAAGTTCAATAATAATTATTTTGTAAATAATTCAATTAAATTATTCATTTCTAATACTATTTAAAAAATAAATACCTAGGACTCTTAATACTCACAAACAATTAAAAAACAACCATTTTTTAATTATTAATATTATAAAGTAGCAATAAAAAGTATTTAAATTGAAATTTGTCTATTTAGTTTTATTTATGTTGAGGTTATTAAATTTATTGATGGAAATTAATATCATTATTAGGGTTTTAGTAGAAGTTACGCGTTTTGCATATCAATGGTCATGGTAAGGGAGAAAACCTCTACCTTGGGCCATAAAATAAGCTTTTAGGAATCTAAGACCAAGAAAGGCACCTCAAAGTTCACCATAGGTCTTCTTAATAGTATCATAAGCTTTAAATAATCACTCACAAAAATCCATCTTTACACCACAATTTAGCCCCACTTATATTATGTGGTATTAATATGGGGATATTAGCACCAAACAAATTCACAAGTAATTATTTTCTATAACCTACTTCAATTATTTATCTTTTTTATTATTCAAGCAAATAATCTTTTATAACCTACTTCAATTATTTATCTTTTTTATTATTCAAGCAAATAATTCTTTTTAATATGAGGCTTGGCAACATATACATAAAAAATTAAAAAATATATATTTTGTAAATAATTGATTCAATTGTTTGCTTTTTATACAAGTAGTCGAATAGATGATTTTTCCATGCAAAAATTTGAAAAAAATTCGGCCATAATTTTTCAAAATCCAGTAAAATTTTGGGTGCCCCATGGTTTTTTGAGGGTGCTTAATCTATTTCTACCATAAAAAATCCCAATAAAACACAACTAAATTTCAATTTTGCAAAACAAAAAAACGTTGGATTCCGGCTAAAAATAGTCGTCCGATCTAAACTGTCGAATTTTTAGACAACTCCATTTTTATATTATTGTCACTTCAAATAAATAAATAAATGCATTCCAAAATTATTATTGAAAGACAATCAAATATAAAGGTAGGGTCTTAAGGTCGTAGACATGGTTGAGGGAGGAAACTTCTACCTTAAGTGTTATATGTATCTTCTAAACATATATGGCCAATAAAAGCACCTCAAACCACTACACATGGAATTGTGAGGGTATTCTTAGCCTATGTGTGTGGATATCATTACTATTATGAGATTTTGATCATTACAGATGGGACTAGGAGTCATTTACATGGTTAAGAGAGGAAACCAAGCCTTAGGCACTAAACAATGCTTTTAGGGATTCAAGGATAAAATAGATGTAGACACTTCAAACCACAATACATGACTTATCGAGGGGATCCTTTTCCTTAAAATAGGAATATAGGTGGAATTTGAAAGGTTTTAAGGCCTAGGTACAGGTCTTGGGGGCCTAGACATGGATGAGGGATGAAACTTGATATTTACATCCTAAACGATGGATCTAGGCATCTCTAGTCAAGAAAGACACTTCAAATGAACATACAAGACTACTTGAGGGTATCATTGACGTATGAGTTGAGATACCAATTCCAATAGGAGGAATTGAGCAATAGACATGGGTATCGATGCCTTTGACATGGTTAATGGAGGAAAATTAGGCCTTAGGACCTAAGGCACATTCTAGACACCCAAGGCCCATATCAATGGATTGAATCACCACACATGACCTATCGAGGCAATCCTTCACCTCTTAGTGGGGATATTAATTGTATTAGAAGGTTTTGAATAGTAGGTATGGATATTAGGATTATGAACATGGTCTACAAAGAAAATATTGGATTTATGCCCTAAAATAAACTTTTATGTGCATAGAGGTTCAAGAACAACACCTCCAACCACCAAAAATGACCTCTGAAAGACACCCTTGACCTATTAGTGGGATGTTGATGACATTAAGAAGTTGTTCAACACTATGTATGGGTCTTGGAGATCGAAACAAGGTTGGGGGAGAAATCCTAATACTTAGGCCATAAAGGAAGCTTCTAGGTATCGAAGGCTTATAGCAACAACTCAAGATACACCATAGCACCTCTCAAGGGTGTCCTTTTCTTTTGAGTTGGGGTAAGGGATCCACTGGAATACTTTTATTAGTAGGTATGGATTTTAAGGAATTTGACATGGTTTAGGGAGGACACATGGGGATACGTCTCCAAATAAATATTATAGGTACCTATTCCCATGAACAATACCTCAAACCACCACCCAAGACCTCTCAATGTTAGCCTTGCCTTCAAGTGGGCATACAAGTGCCATTAGAACAATATGGATACTAAGTATGAGTCTCTATGCCTTGAACATGGTTGAGGAAGGAAATCTAGGCCTTATTCTATAAATTAAAGTTCTATTGATTTAGGTTAAAGAACAATGTCTTTCAACCACACATCATCCTGTTGAGCATATCCTTGGCCCAAGTATGTGTCTCATATCTGTGATAATCTGCATGGATCTAGCAACTGTAACAATCTCACAATCAAACTCTCAAGATTATTTGCAAAGAAGAAGAGAAGCATGCACTCAATAATCACTCATAAACACAGAATAATGGACAATGTCAATATCATACAATGAATAATGAATGTAAAGTGTGTGTACAATAATCTATGTTGAGGCATGATATAGGATTCGAATTAGCCAAGTAGGGCATTCGAATCTGAGCTCAAAGTCTAGCATGAATAACTATGGAGACATCATCCAGTCGGTAGTATCAGTCATAAATGGTAAGAGTTAGTCAAGTGTGTCTAACTGAGTCTAACAGAATCATCTAGCCATAAATCAAGGAATGGAGACTCCAAGTGGGGTGCATGAGGCTGTCTAACTCAAAGTCTAGCTTGGATAACAATGGAGACATCATCCAGTCAATAGTATCAGTCATAAATGTTAATAGTCATTCAAGTGTGTCTAACTGAGTCTAACAGAACCATCTAGGCATAAATCAGGGAATGGAGACTCCAAGAGGGGCACGAGGCTGTCAAATAGTCAAGTGGAACTCCAGAACTAGTTAACTAGAAGCTACAAGCAGTCAGCATGAGAAATCAGTGGAAGAAATACTCAATCAATGCACTAACTAAATGATAACTCCTGGTAGGTGAGATAAGGCGCCCTAACTGAGTGATAACTAGTGGTAGGTGAGTAAAGGTGCCCAAACTGGTTATGGTATGTGGGAAAGGCGCACTTTCCATGCAGATAATTCAAGGAGAGCGCATTAGGTAGGTAGGAGGCCAAATGGGGGCTGTAGACAGGCTTTGGAGAGCTAGAAAGAAGCTCTAAGTGCTGGGAGACCACCATGATGATGACTAGATGCATGCAGTGGCATGCAAAGAATGCATATTTGCATGGAGGCATGCAAAATATAAAAATGATGGTGTGAATATTCCAACGATATCCTTGGACATGGTTGGTATACAATGCCTTATCCGAATGTACTAAATACACATTAATGGAATATATAGCCCCAATAATGATGCCTTGAACTAAAACATGTGACCTCTCAAGGGGATATTTGGCCTCAAAATGGTGATGTGGAAACCATTATGAATTGTTTAGCACAAGGTATTGTTCACAAGGCCTTCAACATGGTGTATGGATGAAACCAATGCCTTAGGACCTAAAGGGCTATTTTCTACGTCCAATGCCAATAACAATGCCTTGAACAAACACAAATTACCTCTAAAGGGGATTCTTCACCTTCAATAGAGAATATTGGAGCCATTATGGTATTTGGAGAACTATGTGTAATTATTGATGCTTAAACCAAGATAGAGTGATGAAACAATAGACTTAGTCCTAAAATGTAGCCTTTGAAACTCAAGGGCCATGAATAAACTCTTAATCCACCACACATGGACTCTATGTAGGATATTTGGCCTTTAAGTGGTGATATAGCACCATTTGAAGGTTTTTAGCACCAAGGATGGGTAATGGGACCATAGACATGGAAAAGAGAGGAACCTAAGCCTTAGGATCTAAAACAATCTTTTAGGTAGCCTACTTCAAGAACAACATCTTGAACCACTACATTTTATCTCCTAAGAGTATCATTTTTCTTCGAGTTGGGATATGGGTAGGTAGGTCCAACATCACATTGAAACATCACACATGATCTCTTGAGGGTATCCCTGGACACTAAGTGGAGATATCAACACCACTAGGATTTTTTGAGAAATACGTTTATGTGTTGAGGTATTAATCATGGTTGATGTAGGAAGATCAGGCATTGGGATATATAGGAAAATTTTAGTCCTAAGGGTCTATGAATTATGTCTCCAAACATCAAAGCTAACCTCTCAAGGGGATATTTTTCCTTATAGTGGGAATATGGGCACAGTTAGAAGTTTTTGAGTATTAGGTATGGGTATTGAGGCCCTAGACATGGTTAAGGAATGGAAATTGGGCCTTAGGACCTAAATGAAGCTTCTAAGTACTTATAGCAAAGAATGACATGTTGAACAACTATAATGGATCTTTCTATGATATCTTTGGCCTCTAAGTGGGGTCATTTGTGATAGAGAGACATTTTTAGGACTAATTATAGGTTTCAATGCCTTGGACATGATTGGGAGAAAAAGAGTGGGCCTTAGGTCCCAAAGGAAACTTTTAGGAATCTTTGGATAAGAACAATTCCTACAACCACCACACGTGACTTCCTAAGAGCATCTTTGTCATCTAAAGGGGGGCATTAGTGCCATTAGATTTTTTTGAGAACTTGGTATGGGTCTTGGGTCCCCTATACATGATTGTTGGAGGAAACTTGGGCGTTAATCCCTAAAGAATCCATGTCCAAAAAGGACACCATGAACAAACACACATAGCTTCTTGAGAGTATCTTTAGTGTTTAACTGGGGATTTCTATGTCATTAGATGGTTTTGAGTAGTATTTATGGGTCTTGAGGCCTTATACATGATTAAGGAAGGAATCAAGTGACTTATTCCCTAAAGGAAGCTTTGAGGTATCGAGGGCCATGAACAATATTTTAAAGAAACAAACATCAGTATCCTAGGATATCCTTGGCCTCATGGAGAGGATATCATCACCTTTAGAAGGTTTTAAGCATTAGATATAAGTTTAAGGCCCACGACATTATCAATGGAGGAAACCAAAACCTTAGCCCATAAAGGAATATTTTAAGCATCCAAGGCCACTAATAATGTCTCAATGTATAAGACCTTTGGATGGTATATTTTCCCTCAAATTGAGATACGTGTGCCATTAGGAGGTTCTTAGCACTAGGTATGGATCCTAGGGCCTTCGACATGGTCAAGAAATAATTCTAGAATTGTAGGATGTAGAGGAATATTTTGGGCATCCAAAGAGATGGACAACTTAGAGGATCACACATGACCTCTGGAGGGTATCCTTGGTCTCAGAGTGGGAATATCAATGCCAGTAGGAGGTTGTGAGCACTAGGTCTGTGTCTTAGAACTTTGGAGATGGAAGGTTGATGAAAATTAGGCCTTGGGCCCTAAACAAATCTTCATGCATCAATTGTTTAGAAGACTCAAATCAACACACATCACTCCCTGAGGTTATGATTGACCTCTATGTTTCATATGTTTAATTGTATTTTATTATTATGGCCAATGTGAATAAACATTTGATTTTTCACTAAGAACAAACTACAATAAAATAACAATATATACTTGGTCAGCAAAATATAATACTTAAAATAAATATCAAACATACATACATCTTAAATATTAAAACAACCAAACAAGCATTATAAAACAAATAAATATAATAAAATGCTTGCCAATGAAAAAAAAAACATCATAATATTTAGTCTACCATTTATAACCCTACATACACCTCCAAACAAACTCTATAAATATTCTATTTAAAACACATGGTTTTTTTAGAAAGAGAAAAAAAAATCATAAAAAAAAAATATAAATAAATTTTCTAATTCATAATATTTTATACTCGAAATGCATGTCTTTTAAATTATTTTATGAAGATTATATTTAAAACACATGTATTTAAAAAAAAAAAACATAAAAAAAACAATTATATAAAAAACAAGTAAATATAAAAAACTTTATATAAAAAATCTTTCATAATATTTTATACTTGTAAGACATGCCATGCTTTCTTATACTATTTGGGCCCACTCTTTGGACCAGGATGCTTTCAGTTAAATATATCAAGGGTGATGTGATAAATTGGATAAGGAATCCATTGAAGAAGATCAGGGGAGCATCTCCCATCTGGGTCACATTCATCAAAGTCTACAATTGGCTGGCTAAAGACTTACCCTGGAGGGTTGGGAATGGAAAAGATATATTAGTGGGCATTGATCCAATTATGGGGTTGGATGAAGATTTTACTTTGTCCAGTGAAATTATCAACACTCTACATTGGTTTGATCATGCTACTCTTAATAAAATTAAGAGAATCAATCCTGGAGTTAATCAAACATATTGGATGACTGTGATGGAAATGGGATTTAAAGATAATGCTGCCTTAGAATGGGAACGATACATCAAAAAACTTAACTCTTTTGGATGTCGGTTGACTATGGGGGGGGCGCACAAAGATGCTCCCTAAAAGTGTTGCAATGGGGGCACGCTAGCGGGAAGAAAACGACCACGCGCACATGCCTAAGGAAGCACGCACGCGCTTCTAGGTTCGGTACCAAACCAAGGCGCGTGCATGTTTCTGCGTGTGCATGCTCAGAGGCACGCACGCGCTCCTGTTTAAAATTATAAAAAAAATAGGGCAGAATGTTTGTCATTCCACCGTTTGCAGCCGAGTGCGACTACTTCTCCGTGTGCGCATCGTTACAAGCCACCCAACTCAGTCTTTGCACTCCACAACGATCCAAATCCATCCACCAACTCGTCAACAAGTCAATTGGTAGGTAAATTCCATTCTTTTTGTCATTTAATTCATTGTTTTTTGTTTTTTAAATTTGTAATAATTCCCAAATTATTAAAACAATAGAGAAATTTTCAATTGCAGATTGTAAACCCACACAATGAATGAACAAAACATTAGCATGGAGTCCGGTGGAACATAAGAAAATACTAATCCTCGAACCAATGAAAACCCTCAACAAAATCCAAATGCCCAAGAAAATCAAAATCCCCAACCAAATGTTGACCAAGATGAATTGAACTATTATGTAAATGAAATGGGAGTGCACACTCGAGATCTAAGAAACACTAGGGAACCATCTCAAGTGTCCCTTGCCACCTCAATTGACTCCCTCATCCATACACATCTCCAATTGACTGACATGACTGAATATAGAGCTAGGATGCGGGAGTATTATTCCATGGGCATGTCCAAGGAGGAAATAAAAGATTTGAATATTACAAAGGCCCAATTGTACATTATGTTCATCGATCCAAGAACACAAAAACCACCCGAGATTAGAAATATTGGGCATGGCTCTGCCCAAGATCGACTTGATGCTAGGAGAAACCCACTGAGAGGGCCACCACCTCCTAGGAGCGAGCCCAACCCCTCTCCCCAGCTGCCTTAGTTACCCCACAAACTTGATCAGATCGAGGACGCGATGAGGAGTGTTGCACAGGCACTACTTAGAGATACTGCCTTTGTAGCAGCTACTACAGTGGAGAGACAACTTGACCCTGATAGAGACGCAGGTGCAGGGCCTTCAAGATAGAGTTAAGATAGACCTATGACCGGTGGTAGCCATGTTGGGCCTTCTAGTTCCACTGTAATACCCCAATTTTGAACCCTTAGGAAATATTGGCTCTAATGTAAATATTGTATACACACGTTGTATGTTTTCCCTAGCGTGGAGCTCAAGGCCAAGGCCCCGCTAGTTTATGCTCGGATTTTATTTAAATTAGACACGCTTGATATTTTGTTACCCACGTGCCATTAAGCCATGGGATATTGTAAATTTGATGTAAATATTTAACATTGAAATAAAATACCAAAAACTGGCTATGGAGGCAACGAATGAGAAGGGGCCATGTGTATCCACTAGGGAGTGGTGAGGGGGCTATGGGATTAAACCCTAGGCTGCCATTTGTCATTATGAGAACCCATTGACTTTCCAAGGTGACATTAAAGCCTGCTGTAAGAAGGTGGTTGAGTTTTCAGCCCATGGCTTCAATGGAGCATGGGCAGCCCTGAAATTCGTATGGGTGGGCATGGGCTCTGATTGCTTGGGCAAGAAGTCACTCAACCTCATGGGAGGTTGATTCATTCTCACCCCAGTCCATTGTGAAACTATCTAGCATCATTCCCATCCAAAAACGAGTGCCAGCAGTGAGGAAAAACCAGAAATCGCGACCTTGAGAGAACCCAGTTTTTGAAAGACCAAAAACGTCCAGATTTGGCATGGGACAGGGAAATCCAATGGGGAATCCAATAGCATGAACCTTGGGGCGAATTTGGGAGCATTAGCTACCCCGAAATCAATGGAAAAAAACCCAGTTTTTGCAGCTCAGAAAACGAGTGACGGATTTGAGTATTTGGTGAGCAGAATGGTGAGGAATCAAGTTGGGAATGACTATGCAGAGGTTGGGTGTGCTTGATAAACCCAGTGAAGGCTAGGATCTCAAGGATCAGCAGCTGGACCTTTCTATGCCCATCCTGAAGAGCACTGGAGGGAAGAGTTGCCTGAGGGACTGTGTGACAGAGAAGGGGATCTTCCTTGTGTTGGATGTGGTAGGTAATGTGGGTGCCTGATTGTTGAGCTCACTTGAGATGCCTGTAGCTCTGTGGTTGAGCTCACTGGCTTAGCGTTACCCTCCTCTATCTTCTTGGATACTTGACCAGAACCATGGCTGTGAGTGAACCCAGCTAGTCCTCCTTAGTGGATACACAGCCCAGCTCGGGGGTGACCTCTCAGCTGAAAGAACACAAGCTGGACAGAGGTCTACGGTTGGGAGGAACGTTGCCCTTCCATAGCCAGTCGTTTGGACCGTTGCAATTCAAGATGAGTATCCTGTGATTAAATTTATATACAGTCTGTGTTTTGCAATGCATTCATGATTAATGGAACGAAAGGCATCATGTCTTATGCAGTATGATAATTGTCCATGCATTAATAAAATTAATGACTGATACATGTATGGTTGATATGTGTATGCTGAACGCATGAAGAAATTGTATGCACATGTAATGTTTAGTTTCCGCTGTGTTGATATTGAAATGAATCTGCATTTGGACATTCTTAAATTGTTAGGAATTTATGGGCAAGAATTATTTAGGCTAAGTCTATCTAAAAGCCTGTGTGTTGATTAACGTTTCCTTCCTTGCACGGGAATGCTGGAAGGGAGTGTTACATCCACGGGGACAATGCCACATCTTTGTCCCAATTGCAGGCACACTTGCCCTGGCCTGATCGAGGCCTGCTATATGGAGAAGGTTAGCACTTTTTTTAATGTGTTTTCAATCATCACTTGATAATTTGTAAAGTAATTTTAAAGTATTTGTGCTTGACTTAAACTATTATTTCAATGTACAACTATTTAGAGCTAGGACGTCATCATGGGAGAACGCAACATCTCCCAACCTGGATGCAGCAATGGCAGCTGCAATTGAAATTGCGACACCTCACACGGAGGTATTTTCAGTACCCCACACAATATTGTTATTAATTATGGCATTTCTATTTTTATGTATTTATATTTATGACATACATGATGATAGTTCGTACAATATTTTTTAATATTTTGATTGACTGAATAATTACTTGTTTAATATGTTTATAACATGCATGTGTGTTGGTGTCCACAGGTATGCACGCAGTACTCTGACCAGCCATCTCCGCCAGGGGTCAGCAGATTTCCGTATGACATACTATGGTTTAATTTGATTTTTGTTTACTAAACTATGATATTACAAATTTGTATGCAAGGGCCGCCAACAACTGCAGGCCACCTTAGTCCCATGTTTCCACCCTCTCCCATGAGTCGCCCCCCTCGCTTCCATCCAAACCCCTCCCTCCATCCACCCCCTCCCTTCCATCCACCCTCCCCTCTCCATCCATACTCCCCCCTCCATCCATACTCCCCCCTCCATCCATCCTTCCCCATTTGTCCAAGCCCCCCGTCTATACATCCTCCCCCATTCATCCACGCCCCCCCCGTCTATCCATCCTCCCCCATTCGTCCAACCCCCCCTTCCATCCAGCTTCCCTTCTTCGTCCACAACCTCCCTTCTATCCATCCTCCTCCCTCCATCCAATACCGCCCCCCCATTCACCACACCTCAACATCACCCCTAGCCCTTTTGGGTCGATATTCCCTATCGTACAACCGGTAGGGGTTCATTGTCCACGACATCCTCCTCCACCCCATACCACCATGTCCTCTTCCACCATATCATCTCCACTTCCCGCCACTATTGTGGCAACCACTATTCCATTATTTTCCCATGTGTCTATTGTGGTTGAACCCATAGTTGCTGCATCTACATCTATGCCCCCCCCATGACTGCATCGAAGTAGGTTGTCCAGCCAACTGCTCCACCTGCTAGCCCAAAAGCTCAGCCTCCTCCATTGTTTGGGTTGTTCACAGTGAGAATCAACTTAATTTATGAAAATGTTTTGATGGATTAACCAAAATTAATTTAAGAAATTATTATTTTTCAATGAAATGATTGTTGTAAATGTTGTTGGGTGGAATTGCTGAGAGGCTCAGTAGATCCAGGACACCTTCTTCTCGTCTCCCACTCGCATCAATGGTGAGTTATTTAAGATTTGAATTGTAAGTTCATTTTATAAATGTGGTAAATGATACAAATGATTGAAACTAATGGTACCTTATATCATTTGTTTCAGAGCATGGAGAGACGGTCTACTCCTAAATGAAAGAAGAATCGAGGTAGCAGTAGCTCCAAGAAGAGAAAGATCGATTTTGGAGATGCACCAGGGAGTGACCAGGGTGGTCATAATGCTTGACACGCCATGTTATCTACATTAGCCACGATGTGGCACCTTTGTGCACCAGTTACCGTTTACTTTGTATCTACGGCACGGGTTGCCATGTATTTTGGATCTACGGCATGAGTTGTCGGATTTTCTATAGGGCACTAGTTGCCATATATTTTGGATCTATGACATGAGTTGTCGGAATTTGTATAGGGCATGAGTTGCCATCGTATGTACATTGGGAACCATGTTCCACTATTTTCCTGAAAATTTATATATTTGTTCGAGTTTTATTCCACTATGGTTTTATCTCATGGAATTATATATAGTTTTGTTCAAGTTTTGTTCTATAAATGCGTATAATGATTTGGATTCAAATGTATGTCATGGTGATTTTGGATGAAACCTAGAGCACCATTTTAGGGTTTTTATTGCAACGACAAAAATTATTAAGGCCAATATTTCAAACAAGATGTAATTTTAACCTCGAATAAAAATGAAGGTGATTTTGGGAGGACCATTATTTTATTCGGAGATCATGTTCACTTGAATCCAAGACAAGTTCTCTCACAACTAAGTTTACCAAGGTTGTTTTCAATTTATGGGAAAATATCCATCTACTTGCGTTGGCTTGTTTCTCCAAAACAATAGGCATTTTATAAATAAAACCTTGTAAATGGTATCATGTCACACAATAATAGCTTATGTTTTAGCTAAAAAAACACTTAGATATCCAAATGCTACACTTTACTAGAAGCAGTACAACTAGTCATATGTAACTGATATGAAGATGATGATAAGATCAATTGTTTATTTTACAAGCTTATCCTACTGGATACCAAAAATATTCCAAATCCAACCCTATCCATGGATACAAATCCAAGGTTGAAAAGAGACAATTGTTTTACTATTGAGCCCTTTTTTAAGGGGTGCATATTCTTATTTACTATAATCTAAACACATAAGCTTTCTTATACCCCAAGAATCACCCTCGATGCACAAAGCCTCACAATGATTTTCATACAACACTTGTGGACTAAAGATTCTTTTCACATGGTTTTTTGGTGGTTTTGGTCGATGTGCATGCTCCATGATCCATAAAAACATATTCTAGGCCCTAATGCTTAGTGTTCCTCCTCACATGTATCTAGGGCCCTAACATGCATCCCAGATGTGCAAATCCTCATAATCTCACCTATATGACACATGTAGGAAAAATATTATCTTTACAGGGGCTTTGTAGTGATTTTGGACCTTATACATGGTCCATGAGCACTAAAGCCTATTTTACACTCTAAGATGCTAATGCTCTTCCTCTAACCATGTCTCAAGCCTCAAGATCCATCCCTGATGTGCAAATACTTTAACATTTGTCTTTGGGCATCATAGGCCATGCATGGATTAACCCTAGGCCACCACATATACCCTATATAACATATCTTTGTACTATGAGTTAAATATGGTGGCCATTTCAAGGTTCACATAGCACATATGGCTCTCATAGCCCAATCCATGATCCAACATCAAACAACAAAGTCTTAAGTGATTAACATTAACCTTTGGGGTTCATGGTACATGCCTAGTTTCGACTTAAGCCATCACACATGCCCTATATAGGGAATCTTTGGCATATAAGTGAGATATGGATGCCATTTCAAGGTTTGGTGTGATATATATTGTTTTCTTGGATTATTAATTCATGGTACAAGGGAAAATTTTAGGGGAAAATTCTTTCCCATGGGAATACAACATGAGGAGCGGATAGTATGAACTTGAGAATTGAAGAATAATGGGATAATGATCCCCAATGAGGTAGGAGAATGAACTACTCCTAACACTTCTACAAACTAATTTTACTTTTCCCAAGCTTGCATAACTACACAAGGTAGACTTCCTCACCAACTTCCACATGAATTTATGATTGGATTCACAGGTAAGGAAGTGGATGAACTTTAATGAAGGAACCTGATGAAAAGGTGGGAGTTCTTAAAATGAAACTTGGCAATGGACGATTAATTTCTCATAAGATCCCCCTATGTTTCTTCTCCATTGGAATCACAACCCATCCTGTGGTCTTTGCAACCATCTTTGATTGCTATATATTAAATTCTAACATTAAGGTTTTCATAGCTTTGAGTTCATCGTGGTAAGCCTACCACATTGTTCATACAAGTGTATTTACAACATCTACATGACTATCCATTCATTAGTAGAGGATTGACCATGGGACCAGAGGAGAGGAAAGCCCCTAGCACTATCCCGATGTCCTGAATCTAATGGAGTCGACGGTTTGTCAATCCGAGCCACGGTCGTCATTCTATGGCTTGTTCCGTCTCGCATCCAAAAGGCCTTCAGGAACACCTGTTGGATACCTACCAGGGGCATAGAATTTCAAACGTGCAACAAAAACTGGGTTCCAGGGAGTCCTACAAGTGTGTCTAGGAAGGGTCCAGCTGGGAGCACTAGCCATAAGTGCCCGGTCGACGATTTTGCAAATTTGACCCCAATGTGCAAAAATTGCACACTCCCTTACCGAGCAAAACCCTAGTTTCCAAAATGGACCTACAAGATGACACCTTGGCCATGGGATCGGAGGAGAGGGGCACCCCTAGCACTATCCTAATTTCCTGAATCCAATGGAGTCTACGGTTTGTCGATCCGAGCCACGGTCGTCATTCTATGGCTCGTTCCGTCTCACATCCAAAAGGCCTTCAGGGACACTTGCTGGATACTTACCGGGGGCATAGAATTTCAACCGTGCAACAAAACTGGGTTTTGGGGAGTCCTGAAAGTGTGTCTAGGAAGGTTCCATCTAGGAACGCTAGACATAATTTATTGGTCGATGATTTTGAAAATTTTACCCCAATGTGCAAAAATTGCACACTCCCTTACTGAGCAAAACCCTAGTTTCCAAAATGGACCTACAAGATGACACCTGGGCCATGGGACCGGAGGAGAGGGGCAACCCTAGCACTATCCCGATGTCTTGAATCCAACGGATTCGATGGTTTTTCAATCCAAGCCACGGTCGTCATTCTATGGCTCATTCCGTCTCGCATCAAAAAGGCCTTCAGGGACACCTGTTGGATACCTACCGGGGGCATAGAATTCCAACAATGCAACAAAACTGGGTTCTGAGGAGTCCTGCAAGTGTGTCTAGGAAGGTTCCATCTGGGAGTGCTATCCATAATTTCCTGGTCGACGATTTTTCAAATTTGACCCCAATGTGCAAAAATTGCACACTCCCTTACTGAGCAAAACCCTAGTTTCCAAAATGGACCTACAAGATGACAACTAGGCCATGGGACCAAAGGAGATGGGCACCCCTAGCACTATCCCGATGTCCTGAATCCAATGGATTTGACGGTTTGTTGATCCGATCCACGGTCATCATTCTATGACTCATTCTATCTCGCATCCAAAAGGCCTTCAGGGACATCTGTTGGATACCTACTGGGGGTATAGAATTTTAACCATGAAACAAAACCGGGCCAGGGAGTCCTGCAAGTGTGTCTAGGAAGGTTCCAGCTTGGAACACTAGCCATAAGTTCTCAGTCGATGATTTTGCAAATTTGACCCCAATGTGCAAAAATTGCACTCCCTTACTGAGCAAAACCCTAGTTTCCAAAATGGACCTACAAGATGACACTTGGGCCATGGGACCGAAGGAGAGGGGAACTCCTAGCACTATCCCGATGTCCTGAATCCAACAGATTCGATGGTTTGTCGATCCGAGCCACGTTCTCCATTATATGGCTTGTTCCGTTCCTAAGATCAATCAAGCAAGACAAGCATTGGGTGATGGACCCATGGGAGAGAAGTTCCTCTTAATGGGAGTAATTGGGAAGCCCATGATAAAATTAAGGTAAGAAAGACATGAGATGCATGAGGTTCTTGAATTTTTGGAAGCTTGTCCACTCTGTTTCTATTTTTCCTCAGATTTTTTCACAATGTAGTGACAATTCCTAGATATAAATGGTGTTCCTATTGGTCTAGGTGGAGGAAAAAGAAACAGATACAACATCTCATTGAACTAAAGAACTAATGTATTGGTGTTGTAATTGATGCAACCAAATTAGCATAAGCATGGAAGTGGTTTGACCACCTTAAGCACTAAAATAATGTATTAGTCAAATATGGGGGGAAGTGATAATTACATGTCAATGAACACTTATATTCCTCCATATGATTATAAAGGTACCACTTTACACTAGTTATGGGATCAATAATGTATTCTTCTACTATGTTTTAAGATTAATATGGTATAGTAAATATTCTTGCACTAAGGTGTCTTAATGTGTTTTTTTTCTTTCCACTCATAAATTCAATACCACTACAATTGATCCATGTCTCAATTCATGATTGTAAGAAAATATCAAACATGAAATTTATGTTGCAAACAACTTTATATGGCCATGCATGCATTATTATTTCAAGATTCTCATTGAAAATATCAACATGTTCTTATCTAGACCTAAGTTTTATGAACTAGGGTTTGCACTATTAGATTTGGTGGCCAACATTAGCTATAGTGCCTATCACACGATAACTATCTAGGTCAACTGCAATATACTAGTAGCTATTAACAAGGAAAACCAATACTATTATTAAGGGGTGGCTATATGAACGTTGAGGAAAATCCATATATGAATGCGCGTTTTCTTAATATTGAATGTTAATAATTTGAAACCTTATGAGCCATCCACAATTGGCAATTCAAATGCGGGGAAAGTCTTGTCAAAGAGGACTTTCCATTGTAATATTAGGTGGGCATGTAAGTTAATTGAGTGTGGAATTTTGAGAATATTTTATAGGATCCAAACAAACCTAAGACATGTCCTATATGGTAGTTTGAAATCTCCTTTATGCACGTGCGGGAGCTAATGGAACCTAGGTCTGCTCGTCGGTTTGGGTCCCGTGCCCCCGAAGCAAATTCTCAAAGTGTCCCTGAATGGCCCTGGGGTGTCGTACCAAGATGCCTGCAGCACCCAAACCGTGGCTCAAATCATGAATCCGTCGATTCTGGTGGATTCGAGACATCGGGTTTCAGCTAAGGGCCCCCCCACAGCATGGTGCCAACCCTCAGAGACGGTAATATTGGGCAATCTGCACAGCTAGGGTTTTGCTTAGTGAAGGCCATGCCAATCTTGCTCAAGGGGGGAATTTCTCATCCGAAGGATCCCGGGAATCCATGGCCACTATGGACATGTCCACAATGGCCATACGCATGTGTGGGAGATGGAGAAACCTAGGTCCGCTCATCGGTTTGGGTTTCGTGCCCCCGGAGCAAATCCTCAAAGTGTCCCTGAGTGGCCCCGGGGTGTCGGACCAAGATGTCTGCAGCACCCAAACCATGGCTCGGATCGTGAATCCATAAATTCCAGTGGATTCGGGATGTCGGTTTTCTGCAAGGGGCCCCCCCACAGTGTGCCATGAACCCCCGAAAACGGTGTTATTGTGCCATCTCCGGAGCTAGGGTTTTTCTTAGTGAAGGCCATGCCAATCTTTATCAATGGGGGCATTTCTCGTCTGAAGGGTCCCAGGCATCTGTGGCCACCACAGACACATCCACAATGGCCATTTGCATGTTTGGGAGATGGAAGAACCCAGGTTCACTTGTCAGTTTGGGTTCCATGCCACCAGAGAAAATCCTCAAAGTGTCCCTGAATGGCCCCGAGGTGCTGGACCAAGATGCCCGCAGCACCCAAATCGTGGCTCGGATCATGAATCCGTCAATTCCGGTGGATCCAGGACGCTGGTTTTCAGTTAGGGGACCCCCCATAGCGTGCTTCCAACCCCCAAAAATGATGTTATTGTGCCATCTTCGGAGCTAGGGTTTTGCTCAGTGAAGGCCTTGCCAATCTTGCTCAAGGGGGGCATTTCTCATCTGAAGGCCCCTGGGTGTCTGTGGCCACCATGGAAACAACCACAATGGCCATACGCACATGTGGGAGCTGAAGGAACCCACGTCCACTCTTCGGTTTGGGTTTCGTGCCCTCGGAGCAATTCCTCAAAGTGTCCCTGAATGGCCCTGGGGTGCCATACCAAGATGCTCACAGCACCCAAACCGTGGCTCAGATTGTGAATCCATTGATTCTGGTGGATCCGAGACGCCGGGTTTTAGCTATGGGAATCCCCACAGTGTGCCGCCAACCCCTGAAAATGGTTCTATTGTGCCATCTCCGGAGCCAGGGTTTTCCTTAATGAAGGCCATACCAATCTTGCTCAAGGGGGCCATTTCTCGTCTGAAGGCTCCCGAGAATCTATGGCCACCGTGGACATGTCCACAATGGCCATATGCACATGTGGGAGATGATGGAACCCAATTCTGCTCGTTGGTTTGGGTTCCATGCCCCCGGAGTAATTCCTCAAAGTGTCCTTAAATGGCCCTAGGGTTCCAGACCAAGATCCCCGCAGCACCCAAACCGTGGCTCGGATCACGAATCTATCAATTCCAGTGGATCCGGGACGCCGGGTTTCAGCTAGGGGACCTGGTGACTCGATATTAAAAATCGTGTACTTAAATTACCCAATGACTCAATATTAACAATCCCCATTATCACAAGGGGATACATAAAGTTGACAAAGGAAATTAAAGAAAACATATAATTTGCAATGAAAAAATAACAGGGTATGAATTGAACCAACGAGATTCGAACCTGTGACCTATGTCTAGTCCCAAGGTTACCACCTTCAAGCTTGAATTGCAGCTGACAATGGAAGACACAAGTGTAGTTTATTACCACCGTGCGAATTTAATTTGACCTTATCAATCAATTCCCATCGACATTTCCTCTCATACGATGTCCCACAACCATTTCTCTTGCCACCCACTCTTCATTCATTCTACATGCATTTCACTATGCAACCATTTCATATTCTCACTGCGTTTTCCCTCAATTAGTTTCTCAATTCAGTATGACCCACGCCCACCGTCCGAGGAGTGTTGCCAGTGTTCTTGAGTTTCAACCTGGAAACGGTGATGATTCATGGTATTACATTTCCCTTTGGCTACAATATGGAGAACTCATAGTTCACTACGAAGGTTTTTCTAACATGTGACGGTTTGGGTTCCATGACCCTGGAGCAACTCCTCAAAGTATCCCTGAATGGCCCCGGGGTGCCGGACCAAGATGCCCGTTGCACCCAAAATGTGGCTCGGATCACAAATCCGTCGATTCTGGTGGATCTGAGACGTCGGTTTTCAGCTAGGGTACCCCACACCGTGTGCCTCCAACCCTCAGAAATGGAGTTATTAGGTCGTCCCGGGAGCTAGGATTTTGCTCAGTGAAGGCCATGCCAATCTTGCTCAAGGGGGTCATTTCTCATCCGAAGGCTCTTAGGCATGCATGGCCATTGTGGACACATCTGCAATATCCATACGCATGTGTGGGAGCTGACGGAACCCCGTTCCGCTTGCTGGTTTGGGTTCCGTGCCCAGAGCAATTCCTCAAAGTGTCCCTAAATGTCCCTGGGGTGCCGGACCAAGATGCCCGCAACACCCAAACCATGGCTCTAATCATGAATCCATTGATTCCAATGGATCTAGGACACCGGGTTTCATCTAGGGGACCCCCCACAGTGTGCTTCCAACCCTCGAAAATGGTGTTATTGTGCCATCTTTGGAGCTAGGGTTTTTCTCAGTGAACCCTAACTCCTTCATTGGGCAAAACCCTAGCTCCGGGGATGGCCTAATAAAACTATTTTAGAGGGTTGGAGGCATGTGGTGGGGGGTCGCCTAGATGAAACCCATTGTCCTAGATCCACCAGAATCGATGGATTCGCGAGTCGGGCCACGGTTTGGGTGCTGCGCACATCTTGGTCCAACACCCCAGGGTCATTCAGGGACACTTTGAAGAGTTGCTTCGGGGTAACAGAACCCAAACCGGTGATCAGAACGGGGTTTCGTCAGAGCCCACACGTGTGTATGGCCATTGCAGACATGTCCATGGTGGCCACACACACCCGGGAGCCTTCGGATGAGAAATGACCCCCTTGAGCAAGATTGGCATGGCCTTCACTGGGAAAAACCCTAAATCCGGGGATGGCCTAATAACACCATTTCCGAGAGTTGGAGGCACAAACTTGGGGGGGACTTAGCTGAAACCCGATGTCCCATATCGACTGGAATCAACGGATTCACAACCGAAGCAACGGTTTGGGTGCTGCAGGCATCTTGGTTCGGCACCCCGGGGCCATTCAGGGACACTTTGAGGAATTGCTCCGGGGGAACGGAACCCAAACCGGCGAGTGGACGTGGGTTCCATCAGCTCCCACACATGCGTATGGACATTATGGATGTGTCCACGGTGACCACAGACGCTCGGGAGCCTTCGGACGAGAAATGGCCCCCTTGAGCAATATTGGCATGGCCTTCACTGAGAAAAACCCTAACTCCGGAGATGGCACAATAGCACCATTTTCGGGGGTTGGAGGCATGCTATTGGGGGTCCCCTAGCTGAAACCCGATGTCCCAGATCCACCGGAATTGATGGTTTCACAATCTGAGCCACGGTTTGGGTGTTTTGGGCTTCTTGGTTCGGCACCCCGGGGCCATTCAGGGACACTTTGAGGATTTGCTCCAGGGGCATGGAACCCAAACCAGAGAGAAGAATGGGGTTTCGTCAGCTCCCACACATGTGTGTGGCCACTGTGGATGTTTCCACAGTGGCCATGCACGCCTGGGAGCCTTTGGACGAGAAATGACCCCCTTGATCAAGATTGGCATGGCCTTCACTAGGAAAAACCCTAGCTCCTGGGATGGACTAATAACACCATTTACGAGGGTTGGAGGCACATGGTGGGGGATCCCCTAGTTGAAAACCGACGTCTCAGATCCACTGGAATTGATGGATTCATGATCAGAGCCACGGTTTGGTTGCTGCGGAAATCTTGGTTCGGCACCCCAGGGTCATTCACAGACACTTTGAGGAATTGCTCTGGGGGCACGGAACCCAAACCAGTGAGCGGAACAAGGTTCCGTCAGCTCCCACACATGCCTGTGGCCATTGCGGACATGTCCACGGTGGCCACGCATGCCCGAGAGCCTTCGGATGAGAAATGACCCCCTTGAGCAAGATTGGCATGGCCTTCACTGGGAAAAACCCTAGCTCCGGGGATGGCCTAATAACATCGTTGCGGAGGGTTGGAGGCAGGCGGTGGGGGGTTTCAGCTGGGGGGTCCCCTAGCTGAAACCCAATGCCTTGATCCACTAGAATCGACGGATTCGCGATCAAAGCCACGGTTTGGGTTTTGCGGGCTTCTTGGTCCGGCACCCCGAGGCCATTTAGGGACACTTTGAGGAGTTGCTCCTGGATCAAAGAACCCAAACCGTCACATTTGTCAGACAAACCTTTGTAGTGAACTATGAGTTTTCCATATCGCAGTCGAAGGGAAACGTAATACCATGAATCGTCACCGTTGCCAGGATGAAACTCAAGACCGCTGGCAACACTCCTCAGACAACGGGTGTGGGTCATACTGAATTAAGAAACTAATTTAGGGAAAACACAGTGAGAATTTGAAACAGTTGCATAGTGAAATGCATGCAGAATGAATGAAGAGTGGGTGGCGAGATAAATGGTTGTGGGACGTTGTATGAGAGGAAATGGAGATGGTAATTGATTGACAAGGTCAAATTAAATTTGCACGGTGGCAATAAACTACACTTGTGTATTCCATTGTCAGTTGCACTTCAAGCTTGAAGGTGGTAGCCTTGGGACTAGACATAGGTCGCAGGTTCGAATCTCCTCAGTTCAATTCATACCCTGTTATTTTTTTGCTACAAATTATATGTCTTCTTTAATTTCCTTTGTCAACTTTACGTATCCCTTTATATGTTTTCTTTAATTTCCTTTGTCAACTTTACGTATCCCTTTATATGTTTTCTTTAATTTCCTTTGTCAACTTTACGTATCCCTTTATATGTTTTCTTTAATTTCCTTTGTCAACTTTATGTATCCCCTTGTGATAATGGGGATTGTTAATATCGATTCACCGAGTAATTTAAGTACATGATTGTTAATATCGAGTCATTGTGTCCCCTAGCTGAAACACGGCATCCTAGATCCATCGGAATTGATAGATTCATTATTCAAGCCATGGTTTGGGTGCTGCGGGAATCTTGGTCCGGCACCCCGAGGCCATTCAGGGACACTTTGAGGATTTGCTCCGAGGGAATGGAACCCAAACCGGCGAGCGGACCTGGGTTTCGCCATCTCATGCATAAGTGCGTAGTCACTTACTAAGAAAAACCCTAGTTTTTTATATCCATGAGAAAGATGATCATTAGGAAATGGAACCACATGAGAGAGGTTCCCCTAGATCGAATGCATTTTTCTAAATAAGAAGAAGAGAAGTAGATATATTTCATTGGACGACTTGTTTTAGTGATTCATGCATGTTATATCTCCTTGGAAAGCCAGATGGACCACATTTCTTGCAAAGCCAGGGATTGATTTACATTATATGTGGGTGATATCCATCGACAGAGAGTAGAGTTGAGATTTTTTGTGTGTTATATTAACATGTTCATGTGCTCTTGCATGTACCCCAACATTCCATGAAAAAGAAATATTTATATTTATTTGCAAGGCAAATTTAAGGTCTTGGAGATGACTGCAACCTTTGTATCTCATAATCACAAGCCACTGACATCATTGAAATATGAGATCATGGTAGTGGAAGAAGTTGCAGAGGTGTTAGAGGCCTAAATATTGAAATAGTTCAATCCCAACATAAAGCATCTCATTCTTATCACCAACTAAATGCATATTAGGGTTTGATGCTAGAGTATAAGACCTAGGGTTTGAGGATTGAAATACCCAGATGGACATGTAGACTTGGATTCTATAAGTTGAGTTCTCTAGTGGTGTACTTGTGTGACGTGACAAACCCTTATAATAGTGATCCTATCTCACTTGGAGTCCAAATACCCCCTATTGAGGGTACGTGTGGTGGTTCACGGATTCTAGGGCTAGATTAGGTTAATAGGGATAGATTAGGTTTCTAGGATTCTAGATCAGTTTCCTAGGGTTAAATTAGTGTTTATAGGGCTAGTTTAGGTTTCTAGGACTAGATTAGGTTTATAGTATTCTAGCTTAGTTTTCTAGTGTTAAATTAGTGTTTCTAGGGCTAGTTTATCTTTCTAGGATTCTAGGGATAGATTAGGTTTGTAGGGTTATATTAGTGCTTCTAGGGCTAGACTAAGTTTCAGCAGTGCTTCATCCATGGAATGGGTAGAATTGGCCTCCATATGAGCATATTCAAATATGATTAGGAGGTTATGAATCACATGGCTATAAATCATAACTCAAACATCAAATAAACGATATAAGATAACGATATCAAATCAACTATCTAACATGAATAACATTAATCATGCATGAATAAACAATCACATGGCTATACTATGTACCTCAATCAATTAGGCCTTCTAGATCCTCTCGGTTTTTTATTGTCTCGAACAACCTCTCATGCTCTACATGAGGTAGTAAGTAGCGTACCTTGTTTGATGTCTTCATTGACATTGTTTGCAGTTGGATGTTGGTACCAATGATCAAGTTCGTAAAGTGATACACCCGTGAACCTGGTCTATAATCCGTGTATGTGTAGCCATTGCTCTTTGGTCCCTTTCCATCTACTGCAATATATTCCCCCTGAAAAACCATCGATCCATTCGGAAAGGTAATGACTTCACTATCGGTTAATGATGTGAGGAGGGTTTTCTTCCCCTGGATGCATCGTGCCAACCAATAATTCGTCCCAATTGCACTGTCTGTCGGGGCAACAACTATGTAGATGTGTCCTGCAAAAATGCATTTTACGGTCATATTCCAACGAGTAGTGGTTTGATAACTTGTATAATTACAAAAACAAGGAGGGAACTGGGATATGCATGTTGTATTGGAGAAAACTCACTATGGCTTGGGAATACCACAACAGACAGATGACTACCAGAAATCTACTCAATTCTCAAAACAATGCTATTATAAACGACAATGTTAAAACAATGGAGAAATGTAACCAACCTCGATCCAACGTTTGATGTAGATCGCCATTGGAGCTTTCAATCTGCGCACATCCAAGCACTTGTAATCTGCAAATTAGTCTTGACAACAAATATCTAACAAGTACATGTGATATATAAATAACATTAACATCATCAATAAAAATGGTCCATAATATCATAAGCAAATACAACCCAATGTATAATAAATGACATTCACACAATGAATGGACGAGAATATGAGTATTTCTATTAATGAACAAGAAGAAGTACAAAGTGATACGACCTCTTGCCGGCAACCAATTTGAACCAAGATCTAGATCAATCCACTTGTGCCTCCACCACTTCAATCCTCCATGAATGGCAAACTCAAACTAGAAAGGAGTTTGGAAGGTGAACATAACTGGTTCTCAACTACAAGGATCAATGAGTGTAGACTCAAGATAGGGCAAAAATCCACTAGAGTGCCTTTACTACTCTCTTCTTCCTCCAGTCCATAAGCCATATGTGCTCAATATATAGTCCTCTCAAAGGTAGGTGAAAGGACTCATCGAGATGTTACTTGGGAAGATGGAGAGCCAAAGGTCACCCAATGACTGCTTTTTGGGAGTAAAAAGTAATAAAAAAGTGGTTTTTACCATTTTACTTGATACCCGTGGGCTATAGGGATGCAACTCGCGGGTACGCATGCTATAGTGATGCAACGTGCGAGTAGGAACAAAAATAGGATAGACTGGTATCACTGAAGGATGAAAATGGATCTGAGTCACTAAAATGGATCCTACAGGCCAAAGAATGTTGATGCTCACAGGGTGGAAGATTTTTGTGTAACAGATGCCCCCTAATGTGTGAGGTCAGAGACTAAAATGTGCTATGATGGTCGAAATACATTATAAAACTCAGAAGTGGAGTGATGGAGACACAAGTGGAAAGAACGGATCACTCGTCATAATACAATAGTATCTCTGAATACATGTCGGTATAGTACAACAATCTAATACAATGGCCATGAATAGGTAGTACATAAGTAGATACATGTCATAAGTGATCATAGCCATGATTCCTCTATAGTAAGATATGGTCTTCTGCTGAAAAGAAGACAACTGGTGCAAATTGTAGGTACAAACTGCTGAAATCTGAGAGGTGATATCTCAGATGTAAAGTCAAAGTCATATGTAGCATACTGAATGCCACAATCGCCTGGGGTCTTCTACACAAGTCTTCGATGGTGCAAGTCCCATCAAGTGAATAAAGGAGTTGGGGTCAAACCTGATGAGACATCGTCTGATTACCGATCATTGATGTATACCGTTAATAGATGCAAGATGACCCACCGATAATGAAAATGGGCATCAAGGCACAAAGCACAATCTTCAAAGTGTGAATAAATGGGTTGAAGTCGAACACTAGGATGAATCCATCGATTAGGGGACATTGATGTATTCCCAAAATTGTCGATGGTGAGAGAACCTGCCACTAATGACTGCAAGCCTCAAGGTACTCAACTGAACTCTAAGCCTCAAGTCCCGGAATAAATGAGTTGAGGTCGATGGAACGAGACTCGCTAGAAGGAGGGCATTAAGGCATTCCCCATCAACTAGCACGAGGTACCAGCAATGCTGAAAGATTTGGAAGATCTCAGGTGAAATGGACTGACTCAATAAGGATGGCCGACATGCAATAGTCAAGATATCTGAGGAGTGGCCAACACTGGTTTCAGGACTTCCTTTGAACAAGAGCATGAGCAGATGGATAGACTCAGGCAGCATAGACTCGACATAAACTGTTCAATGCAGTAGGCATTACAAAGGGCTCCATAATGACTGGAAGCTTAACCAATCGGTGGAGAAAATTGAGAAACAAGTACAGCTCCTAAGGCCCAACTATAGTCCCGACTCATAATGTACGGAGTGGAATGAATGCTCTGTTCAAAGGCAACACAACAGCTGCCAACAAGAAATAATGTCCATAATCCCGTCCGGCTTTTTGGAATATTTGATTTTTTTGTCTTTTTCATATTTGGGAAAAGCTTGAAAAAGAATAAAATTGCTTATAGTACAACAAGTGAGGGAACGAGTGTCAAATAGCCAGCAGACTAGTCCCAAGTAGTGGAACATACCTATGATCAATGCAAGGAAGTGCGTGCAGGATGTGGACACTCGGGGGTGTGTTCCCTCAGGGTCAAAGGGTCATCAAATTGTGAAGGGAAAATGTATAAGCTCTGCAGGGCTCGACATGGAAAGTGCACAGGCACCAGGCTAACAATTGAGTAAGCGAGAGACGGCACAAGGCTCAAGCGGCAAGCAGGATTTTGCAATGCAATCACAACATGATATAACTGAGGGGATTCCTTAAGGGAGATGGCCAGCATAAGACAAAGTAGAGTATGTGTCTTTATAGCAACGTCATGGCGTGACTACAAAGGACTCCCAATCTTGAGGACAAACAATGCATGGGCACCAAAATGCATAAGGGGTTCTAACTAGGGTACCCATGTTCGGGAAAGCCCTACCGCCACATGACGACACTTCTATAACAGTGTGAAGGTTCCGTGTCAGTCACGAAGCGAGGTCACACCTAGGGTTTATGAAAATGGTCAAGAGGTCAAATGCATAATGCATGTGGAAATGGCATCTAACCTATATGCCAGGTGTGAAACATACCTGCCATAGGTGTGAAATGGATCAGAACAACTCTCGCTGAGGAAATATATTGAAAAAACACTACTCCACGACATGATATTAGCTCATAATGGCCCAAAATGGAAAAAACTATAGAAAAGTGGGTCCAGAAAATTATAAATAGTAACAAAATTTAATAATTTTCAATTCATTTGCACTATTGACCATTTTGGAGTTGAGTGGTAAGTTTGCACCTGAAATTTCAAGCACCGATCGTGGGAGCTACGAGCAACCGTTCAGCGAACCGTCTGGAGTAGGTTAGTGGTCACTGCCATACCTTTCATTTAAGTGCTTTTATTTCAATTTTGGTTGGTGGGTTCTTTTGTTTGTCCAAGCCCTAAATGGCTTCAGTGCTACCCGCAGGCTGTAAGTATGCGGGTCGCGGGTAGGGCATCAAACGCGCAATCAAAAAACTGACTGCCCGTGTCTACCCGCACCTGTCTACAATATAGCTCACGGGTAAGGCTGTGAAGAAGTTTTTAAGCATGAAACTAACTAAAAATATCTTGCTTTGCACTCCAGGATGGTTCTAGAGTGGAGGGAGAGAGAGCATGACCAGGTAGATGAGGTCGTGCGCAACGATTTGCAAGCACAACAAGCATTGCAAGCATGTGGCTTATATAAATACTGGAGTCTCGGGGGATTAAGGGCCCCAAAACCTACTACTCCGTCATTTGATCAACTACTGGGATGTGGATGCTCAACACTTCATCCTCAACGAGAAAACACTGACAATGGAAATAGAGGATATCTATTTCATTACCGGTTTGTCCCGTAGAGGGGAAGTGGCTAGTCTTCGGTCACAGACCATGGGTGGTGGGATCAATCTCACCAGTGGGAATTCAGGTGCCGGTCAATCTCATAACGGAATTGAGCACAAATATCATAGTGGAAACTCTGGTGTGGATCATGGGATCCAAAGCACTACATCAGGCATCTAGACCAATGATGTTCTATGCATCACAATGCTTGCAGCCTACTATATTCGACTGGTGTACTACTCTGCTGGTGTCTATGAAGACACAACTGATGGAATGCAAAGAGGGGAAGGCCAAAAACTTTGGGTATGGTAGCATCCTCTGCAATTTCTTCTTTGAGAGGGTTCCGGGACTTAGCCCGAGGGTGGATGTCCCTCCTCGCAGTCTCCGAGATCCAGCCCTGACCCGGTGGGTTGAGATACTGACATGACAGGGTGGTGGCCGTCTGGCGTCACCATATACTGAGGAGTTCTTCCGCTGGTGGAACCGGAAAGTGATTGCTATCGAGGACTACCCCTATGCGGGGATAGACTTCAGACAGGACCATGACATGCCGCTCCCACCAGGTGCAACCTTCAGAGACATCGATGAGTACTCTTTTGGTTTTGTGTTTTTAAATTTTTATGGATTTTTTTATTATAGTTAAAATTCAAAAAATCTTTTTTTGGTGGTAATGACATGTGCTAATGGGTGACTGTTTGCTCGTAGACAAAGGCCCAGTGAGACCCGAGGGATTCCCGAGACATGGTCGTCGGGGTAGAGATGAGGTGGCAGCAGATGCTGCAGTAGGGCACACACTACAGATGTTGCAGCACAACATATCACGAATGGTTTCCCGAGTACCACTGATAGAGGTAGCCCGACTACCTGAGGCTATGCAGCGCCAAGTAGTGGGTGTTACTGGTGAGTGGGTGCGGCTACTGCAGCGGATGGCCAAAGCAGTACAGTACTACTATGAGGCACATCCCGTCGAGTCAGCGGCTAGACCTCCTAGGAGGGAGTAGATATCCCAGGGTCTCATCATTTTTTGTATCGATATGTATATTTTTGAGGGCTACGGGCTCCAGTCTTGTATGACATTAACATTTTTGGACATATTTATATATATGTACAACTTTGGTTCTCGATTCTACTATATGTGTGTATGGTAAAAATGTATGGATGTCTTTGTATTTATGTGCTTCATGATGAATGTGACAAATGCCAATCTAATACATAGTTAGCATATGCATCAGACATATAATTATGACTTCTCAAAATGTGAATATATGTAATGGAAACAAAATGTCTCTCCATGAGTCGTACCTTAAGGAATATCCGTAGTAATGTAGGGTCTCATACATGGTACTACCCATTCAGCTGAGACGCAACTAGTTGTGAATCCAGGCGGACTTCTAAAGACTGGATGTCATGTGAAATGGCATCCCAAAGTAGCTCAACAACGGCACTATACTCAGACACATTGTTAGATGTAGGACCGAGACAAGCACCTCTTGAGGACACAACTAGATGGTCAGGTGAAAAGATAGCCCAGGCAGCAGAAGCAAGCTGCTGCGTATGTCAGCTAGCACCATCCATGAAACCTAAGAACGTAGGATATCCCGTTGACATCTGTCAATCAAACAGAGGCTAATCAGCAGACCTAACAACCAAAAATGCAACCTAGACTATGTATAGAAAAACTATACAATAGTGTACAAAAGTATCAGCCCGAACCAAAGGTTCAAGCGTAATACCACTTGAGGTAGAGCCCATTTCTAGGCTCCTTCAAGACAACTCCCTCGTAATCTTCTAACTCATAAGCTCCTTTTTCCAGGACACGCCTCACAATGTAAGGACCATGCCACATGGGATTGAACTTGCCTGCCCCCAGGGGTTCTTTAGCTTGGTCATACAAGAGTACCAAGTCACCTTCAGCATATTGTCAGGGACGGACAGACCTATCATATTGAACCTTGACACGACGCTTTTTAACATCAATGGCCACAACGGCATCTCGACGGTGTTCGTCAAGTTGCTCGAGGTGTACTAAACATTTCTCAATCTCCGTCATATCAGGGAGGAGCTCTATGGCTAGCTTGAGCGAAGGAATCTCGCATTCAACCGGTAAAAGTGACTCCACACCATGAACTAACTGGAACGGTGAGAACCCGGTGGCAGTCTTAACTGTGGTTTGATAAGCCCACAAAGCAGGATATAACATGATATGCCAATTGGTCTTGCTTTGTTGGATGGTACGTTGGAGAATGGTCTTCAAAGACTTATTGACTGCTTCAACCTAACCATTCGCTTGAGGAAGTAGGAAGACGAGTGTTCCTGACGAAACCCAAGCTTGAGAGACAAATACTCCATCATCTTATTTTGAAAGTGACTGCCATGGTCAGTGACAATCTCTTTCGGGATATCGAATCGAGTGATAATCTGGTTGAACACAAAATGGGTTGCAGTAGCACCATCGGCTTTAATGGTAGGCATGGCCTCAGCCCACTTGGAGAAATAATCCACGGCCATAATAATATGATGATGCCCCCCAGCTGAAGCTGGTTTGCAATCCATGAAATCTACCCCCCACTTAGTGAAGGGACCGATGGTGACGACCGAATGGAGGGGCGTTGGATGCAAGTGTATGTTCCGAGAAAACACTTGGCAAGGGTGACATCTCTTCACAGCGTTAATACAATCTTTAAAGATAGTAGGCCAAAAATAACCCGCTCGCATAATATGTTGGGCTATAGCAAGCCCGGATAAGTGACTGCCACATGCCCCCGCATAGCAATCATTAAGTAACCGCTCCGCTTCTTCATGATTCAAGCAATGACGGAGAATGGAATCCTTTCCTCGGCGATACAAAGTGTCACCAACGATAGTATAATCTTTAGCATGATGTCTCACACGCCATCACTCATCTCGTGAATAATGCGGAGGAAACTTCAAAGTTTGGAGATATCAAATGACATTCCCATACCAAGGGTCCTCGGTCGAGATAAGAAATAAGTGTTCATCAGCAAAGGAATCTTCATGAATGACGTCCTCATCAAGCCGTGGAAGGTCCGACATAAGCTCAGCGAACACCAATGATTTCACCGACTTTGCAGAAGCAAACTTGAGATCAAATTCCTGAAGGATCACAATCCATTTATTATACTTACCCCCGATAAGGCTTCGTGATAGCACAAACTGAAACGGATTGATATGAGTTGAAATAGTGGTTGTTCGAAACAAAATGTAATGCCATAACCGCTGGACTGCATGAACAGTCACAAGTGCCAACTTTTCTACGTGGGTGTACCTTAGTTCAGCATCTACTAAATTTTGACTAAGATAATAGATAACATGCTCGACAAGCGCATCATCTACCTGAACCAAGACCATGCCAATAGTCTCTTGAGACACGGCCACATAAAGAATGAAATCTCGTGTAAAGTCTGGTGGACTAAGCACAAGGGCCAATACCAAAGCTTTATTAAGGGCATCGAAATACTGTTGGGCTCGCTCATCCCAGATAAAAGGTGTGTCTTTCTTCAATAGGCGTGTGAAACCTTTAGTAAGACTGGCATAGTTAACTATGAACCGACGCAAAAAAGTAGCTCTCCCTTGGAGACTCTGAAGTTGAAACAGATTATGCAGAGGAGGCAACTGAAGTATTGCCTCAACTTTGAGAGGATCGACTCTAATACCCTCTTTTGAAACTATGAATCTTAGAAGGCGACCAATCCCAATAGCGAAGATGCATTTGTTCGAATTGAATCGAATTTTGTAGTGGATACATCGTTCGAGAATCATACAAAGGTGCTTGGGGTGGTCCACTCTCTTGCGAGAATGGCCAGCAAGATCATCCAAGAAAACTTCCATAATCTTCTTAAGATCGTGAAAGGCATAGGTCATGGCTCACTAAAAAGTAGCTCCGGCGTTCTTGAGGCCGAAGGGCATTTTTCGGTACGCAAAAGTTCCCCATGGACAAATAAATGTCGTTTTATGTTGGTCCGCGGGTTTGATTTGAATCTGATTATAACCCGAGAATCCGTCCATGAATGAAAAAATCTCACTTCCTGCACAAGAATCCAATATTTGATCAATGAATGGCATGGGGAAGTTGTCTTTCGGACATGCACGGTTCAAATCTCTGAAATCAGTGCATACACGGATCGTTCCCTGCTTCTTATCCATAGGAACGGGGTTTGACACCCATTCGGTAAGAGGAACGGGGTAGATGAAACTAGCTTTGAGTAGTTTCTCCACCTATGCCTTAATAGCAGCTGCCTTCCTAGGGTTCACAGCATGTAAGCGTTGTCAAACTGGTTTAGCATCAGGATACGTTTTAATCTCGTGTTCAACAATGTGGGGATCTATTCCTGGCATCTCCTCATATGACCAGGCGAAAGCTTCTTGGAGTTCAGTAAACAAATCAGTGTAAATAGCAATCTCTTCAGGAGTGCAATCGTCACCGACGTAAACATTCTCAATATTTTCGGGAGTGCAGGAGATGTTGATCGAAGTGGTTGGGAAAATATTGGCCATATTCCCCTCCAAGAAAACATCATGCGACTGCAAAAGAGCCACAGGGTGACCAACCATCTCAGCTAGAGTCATCCTAAACTCCTCCTACTCAATGAGCTCAAGGTTGGGAAGGAAATAAGATCGATGGTGCATATCTTCCCAAGGCCTCTCACTACCACACATGGCTTCGAGGATAGCTTCATCCGATGGCAAAGTATCATTGAGGTAATCGTGAGAGCAAGATGAGTTGGCTGCCCAAACTGGCAGCGTAATGGGATCTTCTTCAACTGTCTGTGGAGAAGAGAGATCCGTATCTGCAGTGGTTTGTTGGATGTGATCGTAAGTGAGATCTGCTACAGATAAAGGCATAGACATCTCGATGTGTGCAATGTCTCCATACATAGAATCCACGGATGGAAAAATCCATGGATCACCACAATAGGAAGTCCAGAATGGCATACAATTCGAAGGAGGAGGCGCACTGTCGAAAATGGTTCCAATAAAATTCACAGGTGCAGAATGGTTAAAAGTTCCCATCAACGAGGGGTACATTCCAACACCTATGTTCCTAGTTGCCGACTGAGAATCAGAAACTTGCGGGACTACTGATCCCGTAGATGCTATGGAAGGAGTGCCAACATAATCCAGCTGATTGATTGTCACAATCTTGTCTTCATGGGGAAATCAAATAACTCGAAATACAGTAGACGCAACAGCCTTCATAGCATACATCCAGTTTCGACCCAGTAAAAGGTTGTAGTCGATGGGCGCATCAACCACTTCGACTTCAATAGGCATGGACTTACCTCCCAAGGAGACAACAAGGGAAGGGATCAGTCCATGTGGCGTAAAAGATCTACCATCGAATGCAATGAGTGTAGTTCTAGACACGAGTAGGGGAGGAGAGCCAAGAGCTTTCCAACAAGTCAACGACATTACTGACGCGCAAGCACCTTCATCAACCATAGTAAGTTTGACAAAGCTCTTAAGGAAAACCACCTGGATTTGAAAAGCCACGTGATAAGGAAAGCGAGGTTGGACATCAGTAGTATCGAACTTGATAACACTAGGACTTCCCCCATCCTAAACTCCTAACGCACTCAAAAGGGCATGCTTCTGAGAAGGACATGCTTGCAAAACTTTAAGAGCCGACATGGCACACGGAGTTTGGCCCAA
This sequence comes from Larix kaempferi, assembly GCA_027924585.1. NCBI lineage: Eukaryota > Viridiplantae > Streptophyta > Pinopsida > Pinales > Pinaceae > Larix > Larix kaempferi. The sequence continues at coordinate 24,500,418 of BSBM01000001.1, forward strand.
ATCTTCTACGATGGAGTAGTTCTGGGCAGCTCGAGCATTAGGATTATGCATGGAGCACTTGAGAACACCTTTCTGTTGATGTATATGTAACTTCGGAATGTATTTCACATATATGTATATTGTATTCCTATAGAGATGTTATTATTCCTCTATACGGAAGTGTCATCATTTATATTGTAAGTGTCGTAACTTATACTTGATGGGTTATTAGACCACCTTGTTGGGGTCGGCCCTGTATAAGTCATGTGGGTCGAAGGGTTATTAGACCACCCTATTGGGGGTCGGCCATGTGGGTCAAAGGGTTATTAGACCACCCTATTGGGGGTCGGCCCAGTCAGCATTATGTTATGTGGTTAAGTTTGAGCCTACATGAGTTAGGTAAAAAGGCAAGTCAAGTCAAGTATAAATAGAGTGCGGGGGGCACTCTATTTACTAACTCACTTCTCACACATGCACTCAAGGAGGAGTGGCGCACTTATGGAGGAGGAGGATCTTCTGCTAGGTTATAGCTATCTCTCTTGGTTTGTTGTATCATTTCTCTATCTATCTCTGAGGAAGTTATTGGGGTTTTTCACCTTTATGGTTTTCCCCAAGTAAATCTTTGTGTCTCTTGTGTGCTTGCATTATTGTCTCCATGATTGATATGCTATAGATATGCTGTACATGTTCTCTCAGTTAAGATCCTAGATCAGATTGAAGTAAATTCTGAAAATTTAACATGGTATCAGAGCTAGCCTGAAAGAAGGCATGATATGGCATGTATGACTCTTGTTGCACTTACGATGCTAGGGCTTGATATAGCAAAAACCAGTCATCGTAGCACTTTCGCTATAAATCTGTTTTGGCAAATTTTTCGGATCTGAAATTGTTATAGGCCGAATCTAAGATCTCCAGGTACCTTGTGTCCAAAGGACAACCTCTAATTCGTTGTACTTTGTGATTTATGATCTGTTCAATATAGGGTTTCTGCCTCTTCCAGATCTGAGTCAAAATCAGGTGACCTTGGGAAAAAGGTCATAACTTGGGCTAGGAAGCTCCAAATGAAATTTAGTGAAAAGTGACAGGTAGTACAAAGACTTTAATATCTCAGAAAACGTTTTCAGAGGCCGAAGTTGAACCAATGACACGTGGCATTCCGTACAAGTTCGCTCTACTGTTTTATCCCATAAACAAGTCACGTTGCGAAACTTGGCATAACTCTCTCTCAGAAAATCCAATTGAGGTCAGACCTGTCAGGATGGAAAGATAACAGGCCGAGCTATCTCAAGAAAATTTTTCAGAGGCCGAAGTTGAAACAGTGACACGTGGCACGCCGTACAAGTTCGCTCTCCTGTATTATCCCAAAACAGGTCACGTTGCGACATTTAGTATAACTCTCTCTCAGAGAATCCAATTGAGGTCAGACCTGTCAGGATGGAAAGATAACAGGTCAGGCTATCTCAGGAAACTTTTTCAGAGCCTGTGGATCAAAAAATTTGGAGGTACACCAGAAACAATCAGGTACATATTTCTGTCAAAAAAGAATTATTTTTGAGTACCTTCATTCATGGCTTCCGGAATTTAGGGCTTTGGAGAAAGTTGGAATTTTTGTAATCAGAGACCACGGCTGAATGCTACTCATCAAAATAAAAATTTAGATACCAAAATCAGAATTTTTGGTTGGGCAGAAGGCCGGGCTTGATCAGACCCTAGTTCGGGACTTTGATCAGGAAAGTGGAAAATTAGGGCTTCTGTAAAAAATGGGAATTTTTGAAATCTGAGACCACGGCTGGAAGCTCCTCAGAAAAATAGAAGCTTAGAGCTTTGGATCAAACCTTTTGATTGGGAAGAAGAGTGGGATTCATCAAACCCCAGTTCAGGGTCACGTCCAGTGAATTTGGAAGTTTCAAAGGCAAAATTGAGGAGTGAAACTTTGCAGTTTTCAAATTCTGAATATACCAATTTGATCAGCTCATCAAGGCGCATATTTCTATCCTTTCGGAAGTTTGAAATTCAAAGTTTGAATTTTTGGGGTTTCTCTGACAAACCCATATCCAGCTCCAGGTCCAGTTCTTGCAAATCAAGTGGATTGGGCTAATCCTAGAAGAAGATGGATTGGTCACCTACATAAGTGAAGAAGTTCCTGTTTCAGAGGGAGATGAGGCTAAGGCCTTACATAAGAAGGTTACAAGCGATCTCAACAGGTATGACTCATCGAGGTATGTTTTGAGATTTGTTCATGATTAAGTTTATGGTATGTTTGTCTTCATGTTATTACGGTTAGTACAATATTGATTTTAGATTTGTCGTATCACCTTAACAAAATTATGAATGCATGATAGAAGATATTCATTGGTTAGGGTGTTGACACTTATGATTGTACTAATGCATTATGATGTTGTATGAGGTTTATGTTGTCTACTAACATGAAAGGTACACCAAGAAAGACAAATCATGTTCCAATTCAAGAACATATGATCATGATGACATGAGGATAAAAAGACTCATCCATTGTCATGGATCTCATAGAAGATCCATTTACGAGGTATGTATAACTTGATTTTATAATGGATAACCTATGAGATATACAGGTTACTAGCACAAGTCATTGAAGAAGAACAAGAAGATATCATGTGAGTATGTTAGACATAACTAACTAGCATGCTAATCCAGGTATGTTTTTCCTATATCAAGATAGAATCCTACCTTGTGTTAGGATCTTATACTGTTGTGTTGTTGATAATGATTATTCATGAAGTCATAGGTTTGAATAGTCATGGTTGTATGCATATTATGTTTCTTACCATAATTGATGATTTGACTAACCAAAAGAATCATGTAGGTATATGTTTGAATAATCATAGGTTTTATGCATATTATATCTCTTATTTTGATTGATGACTCAACTAACCCGAAGAGTCATAGGTTTGAGTAATTACAGGTTTAGACATGTTATGTTTCTTATGATTTGACTAACCATAAGAATCCTACATAAACCTTGAAAGCTAATGCTTATTATTTCTGTTTGAAATGATCATGACTATACATGCTTTAGATTATTGTGTTTTTTATAATATTAAGATTATTCTACTGAATTTTTTGATTATGTATGAGACCTCGGGGATAACACAATGATGATACTAACAAGCATGCATAGGGATCAAGAATGAGTATGAGTTCAAGAACAGGTAATTCAGGAAGCAAAGATCAAGAGGGAGCACACTCCAGTTGCTCTTGCAAGAAAGCAAAGAAGCACACTCCAGTTGTTCCTGCAAGAAAGCAAAGGAGCACACTTCAGTAGTTTCTGTAACGATGCAGATATTCAGAGGGAGTTGACCATCTCTCTACATTCCACAACAGAAAGGTGTAGAAGAAGCTACTTCGGATTAGGACTCCAGTAGCTCCTGCAAGACTCGGAGTCCACCCAGCAACCAAAGAAAGATAAGTATTTTAATCATCATTTCTTGCATATTTGTTTGTTTAAATAAAATTGTTCAATGATGTATATGCTCATGTTCCTAGACTTAGGATATGTATTGTGCATAATAGAATAGTTGCATTAATAAATAGTATACTACTAATATACATGGGTAAGTGGCCTATGGCACTGTACAACATTCCATTTCTACTTATCTAGAATGAAACCTCTTTGTTGACATGTTGGGAGTTGTGCACACTCTTAGCAATGTTCTGGTAGAGATTGGAAGGCATCTAGAAAGTTACGGGATATGGATAAATGTTGTATTGAAGCATTGGCTAAGATAATTGCATGACTGTATGACATATTTCTTTATGTGTAAGAATTTGTTCTGAAAATTATGAGATGTTTCTAATCATGCAATTTAACCTGTTTTGTAGGAAAGACCGTATATCTTCACCTACAAAAAGGACTACAACATTTGTTCCAGCAACAAAGATATCTATTGAAGATAGTGAAGTTCCCAGGATCTGGGATGAAGAAATGGAATGCCATGATCCGTCGATCATGAAGAATGATGTTTGGGATGTAGTCCCAAGACCTGAAGGGAATTTTGTTATGACTTCCATACGGAACTATCAGATCAAGCATGTTGCAGATGGCAGCATAGAGAAATATAAAAGTGACGAAACAGAAGATACACCAGATGGATTCGAGATAGCTTTCTTGAATGGTGTAGTTGAAGAAGAAGTGTATGTGGAGCAGCCACTTGGTTCTGAGACACATGATAGGAAATCATATATGTGCAGAACTTGGTATGGTGAAGATAGATTGATTGCCGACACGCAGCGGAAGCTTACTACCGAGTTCGAGATGAAGAACTTGGGGATGATGCACTATTTGTTTTTGGCATGGAGGTGTGGCAGAGTGCAGAAGGAATCTTCCTTGGACAAGGGAAGTATGCAGTAGAGATCCTGAAGAGGTTCGGGATGATGGATTGCAAGGCCATGGCCACACCTATGGCATCGAATCTGAAGCTTCTATGTGATGCTTCATCTGAGCTGGTTGATGTCTCTATGTATCGTCAGATGATTGGGTCCTTGATGTACCTGACGAACACGAGACCGGATATTTGATTTGCTGCGAACACATTGCGCCAGTTCCTGACGGATTCGAGGAGTGTTCACCTGGTTGCTGTAAAGCATGTTCTGAGGTACCTGAAGGGTACAGTGGATTATGGGCTCAAGTATGAAGCGAATTAAAATTTTAACCTACAGGGTTATGTTGATTCAGATTGGGTTGGTAGTGCTGCAGATAGGAAGAGCACATCTGGGTGTTGCTTCAGTATGGGATCAGGTGTGATCTCTTGGTTTAGCAGGAAGTAGTCCTGTGTAGCACTGAGTACAGCTGAGGCAGAGTATGTTGCAGCCTGTTCAGCTAGTTGTGAGGCAGTATGGCTACGAAAGCTACTGTCTGAGTTATTTGATCTCCCGTTGGAGGCTACTGGTATCTTCTGTGACAACCAGAGTTGTGTAAAGCTTTCCCAGAACCCAGTGTTTCATGACAGGTCGAAACACATAGAGATCAAATATCACTATATCAGGGATATGGTGCATAGAGGAGCTGTGAAGCTCCTGTATATTGCGATGGACGAGCAGATTGCAGATGTGCTGACGAAGCCACTAGCCAGGGTGAAGTTCGAGTACTTCAGAGAGAGGCTTGGCGTTCTTCAGATCAAGGACACTTCGAGGAAGAAGTGATGGACACATTTGCTGAAGCCATTCCAAGCATGTTGGAAGGAGGATCCTTCACATGGCTGTGGATGTAAGCGCTGGATGATGGGCATCAGGATGATGTTCTGGTTTCTGCTTGGATATGATCAGTTGGATCATTTGTATGTACGCATCATGTTGGATGCTGGATATGATCAGTTGGATCATTTGTATGTACGCATCATGTTGGATGCTGGATATGATCAGTTGGATCATTTGTATGTACGCATCATGTTGGATGCTGGATATGATCAGTTGGATCATGTGTTTGTACTTTGTATATGCATCATGTTGGATGCTTGGACCATGTATCTGTATAAGTATCAGGTGGATACATTGTATGATCAGGTGGATCATGTATGGTGATACGTATCATGTATTTGTATTTGTATCAGGTGGATACATTGATGATCAGGAGGATCATGTATGATGATATGTATCAGATAGATACTTGGTATGCATCAGGTAGATGCATTGATGATCAGGTGGATCAGGTATGATGACATGCAGCAGGATGTTGCAGTGATGATCAGGATGATCATGGATGACGAGCTTTAGGATGTTGCTCCAGATGACATACAGCAGGATGTTGCAGTGATGATCAGGATGATCATGGATACATCAGGATGATGTATGGTGAGTATCAGGTTGATACTCTGTGGCCGTGGATCAGGTTGTGCAGATAAGCATGTAATTTGTGCCCTGGGAGATTTGCAGATGGTCTTTCGAGGTTTTGCCTATGGCATGTAATTCGGTGCCCTGGGACATCTGGCAAATGCTCTTTCGAGGTTTTGCTTGGGAGGACATATAATTTGTGCCCTGGGAGATCTGCAGATAGTCTTTCGAGGTTTTGCCTATGACATGTAATTTGTGCCCTGGGATATCTGGCAGATGCTCTTTCGAGGTTTTGTCCTATGGCATGTAATTTGTGCCCTGGGAGATTTCAGGTCGGAGTTGTGTACCCGTAACATCCTGAAATGCTCTTTCAAGGTTTTTCCATGACCACATGTAATTTGTGCCCTGGGAGATCCGATAGGTTGAGCTGTGTGCTCGTAATCAGTCCTGGGATGCTCTTTCGAGGTTTTATGGTGACCACATGTAATTTGTGCCCTGGGAGATACGATAGGTTGAGCCTTGTGCTCGTAATCAGTCCTGGGATTATCTTTCGAGGTTTTGTGGTGGGGTCACATGTAATAGCACCCTGGGAGATCCTACAGGTCGGAGTTGTGTACCCGTAACATCCTGGGATGCTCTTTCAAGGTTTTGTGACGCACGTAATAAGTCCTGAGGATTCCATAGTATGGCCAGTGATGACGAAGACCTGCAGGTGGTGGGCCTACATCCAGTATGAAAAAGGACTGGCTCTGTAGAACTTCCTATGACGAGTAGATTCAGAGATTGATTGAGATAGCAGCAGCAGTGACGATGATGATGACTCGATGACGATTATCCAGTGACGATGATCTAGAGAAGATGACTTGTGCTAGAAGAACTGTGCTGAGAAATACCTTCCTAGTTAAGAGGGAGTGTTGATGTATATGTAACTTCGGAATGTATTTCACATATATGTATATTGTATTCCTATAGAGATGTTATTATTCCTCTATACGGAAGTGTCGTCATTTATATTGTAAGTGTCGTAACTTATACTTGATGGGTTATTAGACCACCTTGTTGGGGTCGGCCCTGTATAAGTCATGTGGGTCGAAGGGTTATTAGACCACCCTATTGGGGGTCGGCCATGTGGGTCAAAGGGTTATTAGACCACCCTATTGGGGGTCGGCCCAGTCAGCATTATGTTATGTGGTTAAGTTCGAGCCTACATGAGTTAGGTAAAAAGGCAAGTCAAGTCAAGTATAAATAGAGTGCGGGAGGCACTCTATTTACTAACTCACTTCTCACACATGCACTCAAGGAGGAGTGGCACACTTATGGAGGAGGAGGATCTGCTGCTAGGTTATAGCTATCTCTCTTGGTTGGTTGTATCATTGCTCTATCTATCTCTGAGGAAGTTATTGGGGTTTTTCACCTTTATGGTTTTCCCCAAGTAAATCTTTGTGTCTCTTGTGTGCTTGCATTATTGTCTCCATGATTGATATGCTGTAGATATGCTGTACATGTTGTTCTCTCAGTTAAGATCCTAGATCAGATTGAAGTAAATTCTGAAAATTTAACACTTTCGGTATCCGCGGCATAATAGAAGGCTTCTCGATATGCAAGGAATTATCAGGAGGAGGGGGAGGCTCATTCCCCAAATTCGGTTGTGGTGCACCATAATCACGTTGACGAGTAGAAACACAAACCTCAGACTGAACCATATTCACACATCCATAACCACTAGTATTGGAAGAATACGTTGTCATTCCATTAGTACCATAACCAGTGGTGGGAGCATGCAAAGCCATGTTTTGGTGATGAGGTAGGGGATCCTTTAACACAGCTGGGCTCTATGCCAAATGCTTCGATGTTTCTTCAATATGAGGACATAAGTGAGTAAGATGATCCTCCCCACAAAGCTTGCAAGGGAATTTCACCTTACACCTAGGTTTACGATCCTCGCCAGCATTACCGCCTTCTCGAGGAGGGTTGGCATTCTCTTTATGAGGAGTATTACGATTGCTATTATTGTTACTTCCATTGTTTCCACCCCTACGATTATTTCTCCCCTTTTTCTTACCACCAGGTTGCTGGTTACCCAACGGTTTCGTTGATTACACATTGTGTACATCAGACGACGGAGTGGAAGTGGACAAGGTGTGAACCTGTCCAGGTGCAGACTGGTTTAGTGACAAATTTTGCATTTGATTAGCTACCAAGTCTACAGGGAAAGTGCATGCGGACCCCACGATGCCATCGGCATGTGGTCCAAGAATTGACATGGGCTCATGTCTTGTTCTCGGTGCGTCAGGAATAATGTCATACAAAATGCTAGACTGAGAATAAAGAAGATCTAACTGCTAGACTTTCAAGATAGCTTGTTCCTCGGTCATAATGCTGGACATCGAAACATCCTTAGCAATATATGGAAGTAAAGACTTGAGGAACCATTCCAACAGGAACTCTGGAGGAATGTTGGCTTTCACTAATCTCTTCTGCCGATGCCACTCTTGAACGTGGTCAGAAATATGTGTGGCCTTATTCTGACGGAACGTGGACAACAACTCAGTACCAGTATCATAATGAACTAGCAACTGGAAATGGTCTAAGAAAACCAAAGCAATCTCGTTGAATCCTCTATAGCTGTTTCCGGGAAACTCCACATACCATTTCGCGACTGCCCCCATGAGGGTGCATTGAAATAGGCGTAATCGAATGGAATCATGATTCAAATAGTTGGAGGAGAACCAAAGGTGAAATGTCGTGACATGATCTCCCGGGTCCTCACCACCTTTCCCCTCAAACTTTGGAATGTCCGAAGGAAACTTGGTAGGGACCGGGGGCCAAGTAGGGTCGTGACACACCGGATCATTTGTGAGCTTCGAAAGATCCAGGAGATTCAAACGTGCAAGGAATGGGAGCTGCAGCTGGAAAGCTTGATTATAAGCTCCCATAAAAGGTTGATTGAATGGAAATGTGTTATACGATGGACCAAAAGCTTGACCATGAGGGTTAAACTACTGATACTGAGGACCTGACGGCCCATAAGCTTTCCCATGGACATAAGATGGATAACCTCCCTCTGCTTAACCCATTTGAGAGTAAGAAGGTATATGTGCGTTTTGAGCACCATATTGGGGTGGTGGGTGATACTGGTGGCTAGCACCGACTGTGTTGTAGTAAGGGTTGCCACCATGGGTATGGGGCATGTATGTACTATTCATAGTGGGAACCGTGTTGTATTGACCGTAATGGTATGGTATGTTCCCACCCCCAATATTCGGATTAGCTTGAGCAGTCGTGTGATGACCATAAGCATGAGAAGTATTCCCAGGTCCAATATGGGTGTGAACAGTAGCAGGGTTGGTGGTGTGATGTCCATGTGGATAGGAAATATTCCCACCCCCTACATTACTATTACTAGCGGCGGTAGTGGACGCAAAAGTATGCGGTATGTGTCCACCCCCGTGGTTGGGAGGAATGGTATCATGTGCAAAAGTGGTCCTTGGTTGGCGAGTAGCGACATGTGTACTAGGAGGTGGATGGCGAGTCATGTTTCGGACAACATTCTGACTAGGTTGAGTATTCCTAGGAGGTGGTCGCGTTCCAACATTAGCATGGTTAGGAATTGGACCAGTCCCCATACTATGTGAGTGGGTGGATAACGTAGTGCCCCCAGCTAGGGTAGTGCCCCCAGTGGGTATAGTATGGCTAACACTTTGACTAGTGCCAGCATGAGTACCAACCATAGTGGAAAGTTCAACAGTATTGTGACTAGGCATACCAAAAGAGAGTGCAGTGGGGTTGACCATAGGGCCAGAATCATCATGAGTCTCAGGCCTCCTATATCTAGAATCGCGTGGAAATGAAGGAACGAAAGGCTCGTTCTGTTCTTCCTCCTCGGGTAAGTCGGGCATCCCGTAAAGATAATTATCCGGATTTGAAGGATCAAACGGATCTTGATCAAGTGGATTAGGCCAAATAGAACTAGGTTGAGTCGCAGGTGGATCACCTCCCCAATCCTCATGAGGAGTATGGGGATCGGAAGTATGTTCAACTCTACCTGAAGGAGTAGAAAGGTCTTTCCTGATATCGGGATGTGTAGCCATGTAATCCTCAACGTAAGTTGTGTAAGAATCTGAAGACTCAGAGGGAGCCCTCCGGCGTCCTCTAGTAACGCATAGCGTAACTAAAGCTGGCTTTAAACCAGCCAAACGATGGGACCGGCGGAGAGTAGGGCTCCACGCAACGTTCTCTCCTAAAGGCCAACTATCGATCAAAAAACTGTAAATCAAAAGCACACACCTAGAGAATCTACATCCAAGAGCAGATAAACAGAGTGGCTAAATGAGCTCTCGACACTAGAGCCGTTATGTCTCTCCTAGGAGAGGCTTGAGACTCCAAAACTATAGCCGGAGGTAACAAAATCAGTTATAGAGACACCCAGGCTTCACTGCATCGATAGGGTCAAGTCCACTACACGAACACAACTATGCTGTCCAATCCCTATCTGACTCAGGACACAAATAGCATAACCAATGCAAGTACCTTATGCGGTACCTAGGTAAGGCAACTATGTCTACCGCAATATAACCAATGCTCAGGGGAACAGTCGCAGGTGGGACCCGTCATATGGGCAGGGTAGCTAAGCCCGAAGCACAAGAGGACGAACCTCTGGTACCCCCAGATATGAACAAATGCTGGATATATCTCCCACGCTCAGCCGGTATCATAGGGATATCTCCTCAACCAACCTCCTGTGACCTCGTGCTTAACTCTGGTTTGAGTAGAGCTTTCCTGAGAACACCGATCTATACCATGGATTCCTCCACTCCCTGGTCCGACACCTAATGTTTCGTTTAGTAGTCTTGGATTGTTAACTCATAATGATCTATTCCAAGACTCTAAACCTATGCTAGTTGGTGTACCCTATAAATAAAATAAGTCTAATCAATTTTATGATTAAGCGTTAATTTTAGTGGCTGTGATTACTCAAGGGATATGGTCGTGAAACTAGTGATGTGTAGACTCAATGGTATGCACCATCGTCCAATCCTAGACTCATCTATCCAATAAAACAATGTCACTAATATGCAAAATCAACCAACAATTCTGAAATAAATATGCAAACTTTTATCTTTTCAATGCACAAGCAAAACCTAAAATGAAGGCAACAAGCACTCAATGCAAAATGCAGTACATGGAAATAAAATATTTTTGTATTTTCTCTTATAAACAGAAAGGAAAATGCAAAAAACTAATGAACATTTTTTGTATTTTTCAATATATATGGAATGAAAAAATGCAAGCAAAATCCCGCTATTCAGTCACTAAAGTGCCGAGAAGATCACTAAGACAACCCAACAGATCCTAAACGGCAAGACTCAGCCAAAAGGAAGAGCTCTAAAGGAAGAAACCAAGAGGTTAAAACCAAAGATGGTAAAAAACCAAGAAGGCTCAACCAAGAAAAACGAAGAGATTTGGTCACAACCAAGGCATGAAACAGTCAAGAAAGAGGCCAACAAAGACTCAGGAATCAACCAAACTCACCCAGAAACAACCAATAGCCATAAACCAACAAAAGCCGGAGTTACACGCTACTGTCGAAGGAATACCTGCAGGTACCTGCAAGCAGTAGAGTAAACAGAGGCGGGTATACGCGGGAAGAACTAAGCCATCCCGCGGGTGAGAAACAACAAATGGTCAAACAGAGAGTGCAGAGGCTCAGAAAAAGCAAGTTTTCTATAGTGTATCCTAATGGCCAATCAGTGACACAAAGCTTCAATAAACAACAACTCTAAATATGGACTAATGCTCAAAAAATTTCCCAAACATGGATGTTCTCCCCAGTGGAGTCGCCATTTCTGTATTGGAGAAAACTCACTATGGCTTGGGAATACCACAATAGGCAGATGACTACCAGAAATCTACTCAATTCTCAAAACAATGCTATTATAAATGACAATGTTAAAACAATGGATAAATGTAACCAACCTCGATCCAACGTTTGATGTAGATCCCCGTTGGAGCTTTTAATCCACGCACATCCAAGCACTTGTAATATGCAAATTAGTCTTGACAACAAATATCTAACAAGTACATGTGATATACAAATAACATTAACATCATCAATAACAATGGTCTATAATATCATAAGCAAATGCAACCCAATGTATAATAAATGACATTCACACCATGAATGGACGAGAAGATGAGTATTTCTATTAATGAACAAGAAGAAGTACAAAGTGATACGACCTCTTGCCGGCAACCAATCTGAACCAAGATCTAGATCAATCCACTTGTGCCTCCACCACTTCAATCCTCCATGAATGGAAATATAAAACTAGAAAGGAGTTTGGAAGGTGAACATAACTGGTTCACAACTACAAGGATCAATGAGTGCAGACTCAAGATAGGGAAAAAATCCACTAGAGTGCCTTTACTATTCTCTTCTTCCTCCCATCCATAAGCCATATGTGCTCAATATATAGTCCTCTCAAAGGTAGGTGAAAGGACTCATCGAGACGTTACTTGGGTAGATGGAGAGCCAAAGGTCACCCAATGACTGCTTTTTGGGAGTAAAAAGTAATAAAAAAGTGGTTTTTACCATTTTACTTGATAATCGCGGGCTATAGGGATGCAACTCGCGGGTACGCATGCTATAGTGATGCAACGTGCGGGTAGGAAAAAAAATAGGATAGACTAGTATCACTGAAGGATGAAAATGGATTTGAGTCACTGAAATGGATCCTACAAGCCAAAGAATGTTGATGCTCACAGGGTGGAAGATTTTTGTGTAACACATGTAAAAATGTTTACCTGGCTGTACAAGATCATATATATGATCATATTCATTCGAAATAGAGGATTGGCCTTCCTCTAACTGGATTGTTTCAACAACTGCACATGGGTCCACTGCAAGTGATACATGATCCCATTCATCAACCCAATCCATTGATTCACACTCATCCCACTCACAACTGCTACAAGGCCCACAAAAGCAAGCAAGTTTCCGCGTCCATATTTCAAATAAGGGGTTGTTTGAGATTCGAACCGAATGAAATGCACGAGTGCCTTGCACAGTACTACAACTATAAGAATGCGATCGATCTATATCAACCACATGCCAGAAATTTCTGACAACGTGTCCTCTACCTGTTGGTCTGTGCTGCTCCGTGGTTCGATATGACATTTTTGTAGAGAACCATCGAACTATGGATTCTGCATCCCGAATATGAGGGTTTGACATGCACCTCATCTCCTCCCTTCGTAGGGAATTTTTGAGACATGCTCCATCCCCATCATTCTCTCTCTTTCCATGCCCGGTCTCAAAATAGTTCCATATATGCAGCACATCATAAGTCTTGTGAAAAATACTCAACCACTGGAATACAAGTGCATTTTTGAACTGGCCTGCACAACCATATGACCATATCCAATGTTGATCCATCTGTATACCTCTCTCCTTCTGCTAATCATAGAAAATTTTGAAGCAATGCTGCACATAATGCAGGTCGTGGCACCTGTCGTCACTGATGTAGAAGTTGGTCTCTTTCAATATTATCCTCATGTCATTGTTGCTCTCTTGCGCATGCCTATACGTGATATGGACCATTATGCTAACTTAGTCTGAATGGTAGTATTGAATTTGAATCTCATTCTGTGGTTGCAGGGTGTAGTTTTCAGCAAAGTCCACAACTGACAATATTGTTCCATTGGGAAAGGTGTCCCTGCACTGTCTGTACTGTTCATCCTACCATCTTGCTACATGGACATGTTGTACATACTGCCCCATCTTTTGGTAGAATTCCTTCATGAAATCGCAAATTTGTACCTGGTGCCACAAAACCAAGGGAATTAATACAACGTGACATTTTCAATCTGAATATATATGTACAAATTCAACATATACAATATGAAAGTATGGAAAATTAGATTATCTGTGACTTCACCAATAAATTTTTTTTTCTTTCCTTCACACTATCTACTTGATATGTTATGTACTTGAAGTTCTGCATTTCTACTGACATCCTCCCAAATTCGTGCTCCTTAGTTTCATGGATGCAACGACCCAATAATGCAAATCCACTACACCTGGAACATGTCCCATATAAACATTATCTTTTATAATATTTTTGTCCTTTAGGCCTTGGACACATTATACTACGTATAAATTCTCTGGATGCATTCGGTGGTTGTAACGATGGGCATTCTTGCACAATGTTAGTATGCAAATCACAAAATATATGTATATATGTATCATAATAGTACTTAAATTCTACATGGTATCTGCAGCAACATGTGTTGCAATCAATGCAAATTCTAACATACTAGGGTTTGCATTTTTCAAAGGACCTTTGGCCCAAGTTCAATTGTGTGTGCTCATTCTTGAACCTCTCGTAGAGTTCTGTTTGTGTCATGTCAAGGAAGTGCTTGACATGGGGTTCACACCCCTTAATGCCTTTTCTCAACTTTAACACATCTCTTTGATTCGATGGCATTCTAGTGTTATCATGTCAAAACTTTTGTACTAGTTCTTTAATAGCATCAATAAGCTTCATGGCTGAACAAGGTAACCTACCAACGAAGGCCCAACAATATTTTTGGCCTGGTGTCTCAAGTTTTTCTCTAAAGCAGAATACTTTTGAAGATTATTTATATCGACTTTAAATATTTTACATGTGTGTGATAGCAGGCGATGTTGACTTGTGGATTTGTCTGCGATCGATTCCGACAGTACACAACGGGCTGCATTAAAATATTTTGTACGAAAAAATTTTCCAATCAAATTAAATGCAGATTGTAGATTTCTAA